>JBAMJV010014409.1:0-37235 GCA_037951105.1 Echinarachnius parma
CTACTTGAATTTCGTTCACTTATTAGGAATAACCAAAGTGCCATGCATATCACACACTCACACATACACACACACAACCACAACCACGCGCGCAAATACACACATACACACACACGAACGCACACACACAGTGTATGATGTAGGCCTACTTGAATTTCGTTCACTTTCATTAGGAATATTAACCAAAGTGCCATGCATATTATCTTTTAGTATTTAATCAAAAATGCGTGTTATAATCATGTTGCTCGAATGATACGTTTCTTCGAGAATGGTACGTTATAAAATATAACATGGTTTGCACGAATTTGAGGTGCGTTTTGCCCGAATATGGTCGTTTTCAAAATTCCTGTGGGAGGGGTGCTGCAGCCCCAGGCCCAGCCCCCGTCTCCTACGCCTATGGTGGGAATCCCCGTATTGTTCATTTATAGCATGCTATTGTTAGAATGGTGATTGTGCAGGATTGTGCTGTAGAATGAATACCAGTCCCTTATTGTATACTTCGATCATTATGATTTATTTTTTTCTTGCATTCTTCTTGACCGTTCAACCAATCCCTGTCCCGACAGCTGGGACCACTGAAACGAAAGAGATTCGTAAAACCAAAACCTGTTCCATTTATTTTATTGGCTATACAGATACTATACTGTACTCGTATGAAGCCGGCTATTAAAGTCAAGTCAGTTTATGGATTTTCACCACGTTACTAAATCCCTTTAAAGATGTTCAAGGGACTTAGTATAACATTGTCCAAATCTTCAAAATCCAAAATGGAATTCTAGTAGTTCCCTCATGCCTTGCTGTATTCGGATTAACAATACACAATCATGGAACAGGTTTCGGTTTTTCAAATTTCCCTTTCGTTAAAAAGATATTTACGATTGAAATGTTCAGATGTTCAATTATCCAACGGATTGTCAGAACCGAGTACAAAGTGAGTGCAATGAGCTAGTGAATGTCACTTTGCTTTTTTGCTCATTACTCGGCCATATAAAGTCCATTTAACTTGAAATGTTATCCCTTTGATATAAAAGCCTACGTTGTCATAGTTTTAAAGAAGGTGCATTGAGTGACGTATTGATAAAACCATGTTAAAATATAGCGGGGCCAAAATTTGGAATCACAATTTCAAAAGGTCCCACAAATGTAAAGTGTATTAATTTTTAATCATTCTATGACACACACACACGCACACACACACACAAACACACACAAACACACACACACACACACACACACACACACACCACACACGCACACACACATACACACACACACACACACGCACACACACACTTTCACACACATATACAAACACACACGCGCGCGCGCACACACACACACACACATACACACATTTACGCACAATTGTTCACACATAAATACACGCACACACACAAACACACGCATGCACACACAAACACACAGACGCACATACGAATATATTTCATTGATACGCAATAGGCAATATTAAACGTATAGGCAACATAATGATATTCATATTTACAGTTATGTTGTTTAATGATCGAATGACTGGTAATATGGTTTTACTTTCTTTGGATTCATGTACAGCAATGGGTTATTCAAATCTCATACGAATTCTTCAGGAATATCAGTTCATATTTACTTCAACAATACAATTCTAAAATAAACAAAATTGTGCACCTCTTTATTTACATTAACATGCATTTTGTTGATCATAATATTATGTACATTTTGAAAGAAATTATGAACTTTTAAATATGATTTTAGCGCAAAATTTTGCAAAATAAAACCAAGTCTGGCCACATAGTATAGGTAAGACAATCTAGTACCATTATATCCCTATAATGAAAAGAGCTATTTAAACAAACTAATCATTATAATCTCACTATAATTATAGCTATAAAGAAATCAAACGACATTACAAGAAAGGATGTACATTTTCAAGACGAATCGACAACTACCCTGTAATGTAAAATACAGTTAGTTCAATTTAAACATAGAAGTGTTCCAATTAGTCCGGAACATTGATAGAATTACCTCCGGTCTATTATGTATAACTTTCATTCTTAATTCACATTATCATTTGCCACTTTGAGACTAGCTCACTATTTTCACTGTGTAAAATACATTATATTAGTCCTGGGTGGTGTTCACAAAGATCCTAAGTTGAACTTAACAAGTATGGAAAGCCATAAGTTTCTTTGAAACAAAATTGTAAAAATACTTTTAAAAGGCATAAAATGTTGTTTCAAATCATTAATATTTTTCTATTATCAAGGAGATTTCATGTTCTTAATGTAAAATTAATGAAATAAAAGACGAAAAAAACCTGCATTTTTGCTTTTGAATATATTTTATTTCCAGGCTACAAATGGCTTAACATACTTTGTAAGTCCAACTTAGAGTTAAGTTCAACTTAGGATATACACCCCCTGGCCTATTTACAAAATATACACAGTTTAATCAGTGGCGAAGCGTTGTCTGACTGATTTTGGGAGGGGGCACACCATAATGCATTTCTACACAAACTGTCCTCTTATGTGCCCCTATGCCGCCCCATCTTATACCCCCCCCCCCCCCCCCCCCCCGCATATACTCCATTGCATTTCCAAACTCCATATCGTTCATTCGAAAACTTAGATATCTAGCTTTTCTGTCGAGATATTCACATCGAGAGATCAGCATCCGTTCAATGAAACATGTAATTGAATTATGTTATTCCACTCTAAGTATAACCTAACTAAAATACGCCACACATTAAAGGGGTAGTACAATTTTGGTAAGGCAGAGCTTTATAGTAACAAAAACCTGCACAATAACATAACATGCATTTGTTTATGATTTCAACCATTTTTCATACAAAATTATGCATGTGATGTTTTGTTGAAATAATGATCAAATAGAGAGATCATCCACAATTATTAACCTTTTTTGAAAATTTTCGAAAAAGTGTAAGCATTTTTAAATTTTGTTAAATATCGCCGAATAAATCTGGGCCCCAGATTGATTCCGATCGGATATATTTATTGAGATTTCAGCCGTTTATGAACAGATTTTGATCAAATAAAGTTTATTCTGCCATTAAAATTGTATGCTCTTTCAAATTTTACACTCAGTTTTTCATTATCTCACAAAAAAATATGTTGTGCAACGCCCTCTATACCAAAACTGAACTACCCCTTTAACATAATATACAGATTGTTAGAATGAAGTCAAACTATCCTGAATAAATTGTTGATACCACAAATTGATTTATATATATTACAAAATAAAAATTGACTAGCATGATATGAAAATGCCTGGAAATAAATCATTATCTAGAACAATCTGTCATAATATTGCATTTACATTGAGCAGCATCATTCTATTGCTACACCTGCAACAATTGTGCACGGTCCATACTATAAAGGAATTTTGTCAAAATCCATAAATTTTACTTAGAACTCTAGTGGTTCTCTCATACCTTGTTATGAAACGTACTGCGTTTTCCAATTCCGATGTATTCTTTAATTCGTTTGATAGTGAAGATTTTGATTCATCCAGGAGAGTGTTTATGAAGTTGCAAATTTAATCTAAGCAACTGGACTTAATACTATTTGTAGAGTTTTTGGAGTTATTTTAATTCGTTTCCAACATAATCAATTACAATCATTTACAAAGAAGGGGTAGGGTTGGATTAGAATACTAATCAGTGAGTATCCTAGATATATACACCTGCAAAGAAATGTATTTCATCCCGAGTCTCTAGCAGCGTTCAAACAAGCGCCATTCAAAGTCATTGTGGGGAGTTGAACTTTTTAAGGTAAACCCAAGATTGACTATTATGCTGTGGAGCCTGGTCACTAGCACAGCATTGTTACATTCGCCTAAACTAACTGTTGCTAAAAAGATATTGCTACTACATTCTGTTATCCCTGTCACGTCCATGTCAAATTGCGCATATTCCGGTTCATAAAAACCCGAAAACTCGTCGACATAGTCGTCTGTGTCTCTTCTACTGCAGCTGTATATTTTGTCGATTGTACTTTTCGATCCTCGGAGAATCCATTCATAAGAACGAATCTGTTTCATCTCCAAAGTTTCGGTCTTGCGTTCTTTAGGTCCTCGCTCGTGTCTCGCCTTCTCAATGGCATCAGCCAATGGTTTGATCTGGTAGAACGTGGCCTCTTTCCCTAGCATGTCAAGTTCCTTGAAGTCCTCTGGCAAGGCAAGCTTGGAACAGCGCAGGAAGTTGAGCACGTACCTGAACAGCAAGCCGTCTCTATCGATGAAGCACCGGCCCTGATCGTCCATGGTCACTTGATGCTTTCCGCTAAACATGGCGCCCAACATGGACTTGGGATAGCGGGTTAGAGTGGCACGCGCTGTGGTGTAGATAACACCTCCAACATTCAGTGTCACGATGTCAGCCATTTTGTAAATCTAAACGAGTTTGTATAATAATCTACTAAACGATCGACAGTTCTCAGGTCGCTTTGACAACGTTACAGATTGCCACTACTCATAAATTTTCCAGTCAGTGATATGCGGCCAAGAGCTAGACCTCAGACAGCCTCCGATTAATTATTTGTTCCTGTATATACGGTTCATGGATCAGGTTGAAAGTTTGTATACGAAGACACGAGCCAAGTGCGATTTCTGTGGTCATGTGATGTCTTCAGCTAAACATTATGGCGGCCAACTTTGAGTATAGGGATAGCACCGGGCTAGATCATCACACGTTTGGTGTCGTTAATGACGCCTCCAACATTCAGAAACACAACGTCAACCATACACTGATATACGACGACGAATCTCTTCATAGAATAATGTGAAGCTAGCTCAGCTGAAAATATTATGTATTACAGTTCCGTATTTTCGATGATACTGTATGGGAAGCAATTGGAACAACGCCCCCTCATTCCGAACTTATGGTGTATGTTCACTCACTATATCGTACTTTTTTCTCATCTACAGTCATGACATCATTAACAAACAGTATTCTATTAGTGTTCACTTAGTATACTGTCTATAGGTTCGCAGTATGGTATTGTGAGAGCCTACATACCATAATCAACATTACATGGATGTGGGAATCCCCACAGTGCAATGTCACAATCGACGGGATAATTCATTGTTAATGTATTAGAGGGACTAAGTAACATTGTCCAAATCCTCAAAACTTACTTGGAACTCTAGTGGTTCTCTCATATTTTGTCATATTCATATTAACAATAAAAGCACGTGACATGATTCGGTTTTTCAAATTTCCATTTCGTTCAGAAGATATTTACGACTGAAGCCGTGTACAAAGTAATAGAAGTGCAATGAGAATAGTGAATATCACTTTGCATTTTTGCTCATTTCCCGGCCAATAAACATCAAATTAACGTTAAATGTTCACACATGGCTTTGAGAACATAATACACATTCTTTTAATCAATCATCATTTTTGCACTTGTCAACAAAGTTACTAGATCCCTTTAAAGGGAACCAACAACCTATTTTTTTTCTAATTATGAAAGCTAGAGAACAGCTTTAAAAGCTGTTCAAAATTAGTAGTCCATACCATATTTTAGAAAAATAAGATAAAATATGTTTCCTGAAAATGTGTGATTATGATTCATAAAATATTACAATGATCTAAACCATATGTGCCCATGAGTCTATAGTCCATGAAGTACTATAAAGGAGTTGTTATGTTCTTTTGACAAAGTTCAGTCTGCTTCACGGCTGCAAGCCATTCGAGATTTTATCAACAGTAGTTACGATTATAATTGGAATCGAAATATCTTTGGAAACGCATAATCCTATATTGTGGGTGCAAAGGAATACTTAAAGGGGTAGTTTAGTTTTGGTAAGGCTGAACTTTAGTAACCAAACCTGGACAATAACCTTCAAAACTAATAGTAATAACTCCACTATGCTCGAAAAGTATACAAACTTGCAAAATGACTAAGTAAAAAGCATGTTATCATTCAAAAAGAGCCATTTTGATCACGAGAGGGCGCTTTTTTAAAGGCGTCAGTTTCAACCATTTTCCATTGACAATAATGCATGTGATGTTTTATTACCAGACTGATTTTATAGAGAGAACATCAACAACTACTTAAATAACACTTTCGAAATTTTTTGAGAAAGTGGAAGCATTTTTTGAATTTTTTGAAAAAACCGTTAATTATTTGGGCCCCAAATAATTATAAGATCAGATACATTTATTGATATTTCAGCCGTTTGTGGGCCGATTTCGACCAAATAAAGTTTATTCTGCCATTAAAATTGCATGTTCTCTCAAATTTGACACTCAGTTTTTAATTACCTCACAAAAAAATTGCGATGTGCAGCGCCCTCTCTACCAAAACTAAACTACCCCTTTAAATGACAATAAAACCCAAGCAAAATGTTACTTTCATATGTACGAAGTGATGATGAGGAATCATTTCTGAAAGTAATAGCATAATCGGCAAACAAAAAAAAGAAATATGGGTCTTTGAATCACTTTTATCATATAAATACATCAATAGGTTATTATTTGGATGATGGATGATGTATTATATTCCTTTATTTCGTGACAGTGTATGATGTACTTTTCGTTCACTTTCATTAGGAATAACCCAGGCGCGCCGATTCCATCCGAAAACACAATGCATTGGGGGGCAGAGCATTGTTCACAAATCACAAACAATGCTCCCCCACCCACTCCCCCAATGCATTGTGTTTTCGGATGGAATCGGCGCCTCTGGAATAACCAAAGAGCTATGCATATTATCTTTTACTATTTAACTAAAAATGCTAAACGTGTTATATTATCGTGTTGCTAGAATGATACGTCTGGACGAGAATGGTAAGTTATAATATATAACATGGTTTGCCCGAATTTGGTCGTCATGGTCGTTTCCCGGGGGTCTTTGTTCTGTCTTTGTTCAATGCACTGTTTTATTCCTCGCCCAGTAACTTGGCGCAAGTGAGATCTGGCAGTCTTGTAAAGATTGTCTGATGTTCAGTCATGCGTGCAGAGGATCAAATGAAAATGGTACCTAAATGTACTGGGACGATACCTCTATCAAGACATATCATGAAACCCATGATTGAATGTTCATATTTCAACAAATCAACTTTACAAAAATGGGACATTTTTTCTGACTCACTCTGTATAACCTAACTAAAATACGCCACACATTAACGTAATATACAGATTGTGAGAATAAAGTCAAACTATCCTGAATCAATTGTTGATACCACGAAAAAAGAGAAGCCGGGACTGTATTTTTTATATATTAAACGAATACATTGACTAGCCTGAGAATGCCTGGAAATAAATCACTATCTAGACAAAAATCTGTCATAATATTGCCTTTACATTGAGTAGCATCATTATATTGCTACACCTGCAACAATTGTGCACGGTCCATACTACATTATAAAGAGATTTTGTCCAAATCCACAAATTTACTTAGATCTCTAGTGGTTCTCTCATACCTTGACTGTTGCATGTGTATTACCAATGGAATCATGAAACCGTTTTAGGTTTTCGAATTGCCATTTCGATAAACAAAATATATATATATATTATACGGCGAGTGTTTCGATTTATAATTATATACTGGATAGTTATTACCATGTACACGCGTACATAGTCTGACGTGCGTTTTTAGAAATCGTTCCACAATATTATACTGTAATGGTCTGCAGGTCGTGTTTATTAGTGTTAGCATTAAACAAATTTTCAGATGTAGAATGCTTTCTGAAATATGTTGAACGATTGTAATGCTGAATGCTAACATATTCTGCGTAAAACTGCATACCTCAAATTCCTTTCAAGTATCTAGAATATTACATCTTAAAATTTTAGATATGCTTTTTTATAATATACACTATATTCAATCATAAACAAATAGCATGTACACGACTCAATCTAGATTATCCCCTACCAAGCAGCTGGGGAAACAAGGAAAACAAAATAATACAATATTTGTATATATAACAGATGATCAAATGTGCACTTCCATTAAACCTCATAAAATGATAACTTGATACCATTTTGATCATTAATGCATTCATAAATCATTCAGTGGACATACTAGATTACAGAAATAGATTTTTACGAGCCCCTTAATCAGTTTTTGCACGTGTCAACAAAGATACTAGAGCGGAGCCCTTTAACCCTAAAAAGACTGGGCTATTTTTAACCTTTAAAAAACTTGGGGGGGGGGGGGCTAAAAGGGCCCCCCCCCCCCCTAAGATCTAGGCAACCGAAACTCTGATCGACTCCAAATTTGGCATCGTGATAGATGTCTATAAGGTCTACAATATTGCGAAGTTAAAACAAAAAAAATAATTAGAATATGCTATTTAGAGCTAATTAATTATGCAAAAATTGTATTTTTTGTAGTTTTTGTAATTTTCTCGGCAATCGAAACTTCGATCGACTCCAAATTTGGCATGGTGATAGATGTCCATGAGCTCTACAATATTGCATAGCTTAATTTTTTGGTTAAATTATAATATGATAATTAGAGCTAATTAGTTATGCGAAAATTGTATTTTTTCGTATATTTTGCATTAAAACAAATATTTGGTGATTCTTATATAACAAAATTGTGTTCCTGGTGCAGTATACATGCTAAGATTATATAAATTTACCCAATCTCTGATAAAACAACACGATAATTCTGAAAATTGATTTAGTTTGACCGTTTTATATGTTTTTTCTTTGTTTTTATCCCTTTTCTTTGTTTTTCTTTGTTTTTCTTTGTATTAGTCTCTATATATTGTATTGTTTTATGCAAATGAGAATGCAATAAGTTTTTTCACCATGCCAAAGTGGAATACTAACATTACTTGTGAAAAGATGGGTGTAAAACTGCAACATAAAAGGTGCATGTAAAAACTGTGTGTGTTATATACATGGAAGAATTAGAAAAAAAAAAAATCAAATTTTCTGTGACACGCGATCGCAAAATGTTACATAACACATGGATCGTTATCCCGGTGTGCGCAAATTTGGTATCAAGAGTTGCGCAAGACTCTAAGGAAAAAAGTCATGAAGTGGCACCGTAAAATATATAAGCGTTGCGAAGTAATCGCGAAAATAGCGGAGGGGGGGGGGGGGGGGCTAAATCAGCCCACCCCCCCCCCCCCCCCAGTCTTTTTAGGGTTCAGACTTATTCGATGACCGATCGTATTGAAAAGTGGTACAAGTTCCACGTTAACAATAATAATATGAATATAATTATACTTGTATATAGTGCATAATAGTCACTATAACTCTTTACCAAAAATACTCAATTAAAAAAACAAAATACATCATATACACTCAGGTGCATCAGAAGAACAACTACTTAAACGTTTATACATATTGTTCTAAACTAGATGTTGAAATGAAGCTCTAAAACAAATTCTTGATCTACCGTAAACTATTCTATAACAGTGCTAAATTTATCACAAATTAGTCATGATAGGTATGTACATAATTTTTATGATTTTCTGTTGATAAAATGTTATTCTACAATGTACGTATAATTATATTCTATACTGTAGCTTTATTTGACAAAACTTGAATTATATCTTAGTGTACCAAGGGAAGAAATACTCTGCCTGTGGCGTTGAGCTCTAAATCCCGATAACGGGAAAACTGTTCGATGAGTCAATCACGCACATCGGAAAGACCCAGAGCGCAAGGGATTACTGTATACAGGACCCTATGCGCGCACGCACGGCGTCGCACTTGGCCAATAGTCTTGCACACATCCTCAGTCAACGGCGTCAACCTATATTACACATGTGTGTAATATAGACGGTTTACTCACAACAGATCGTACGCTCCCCCCCCCCCCCCAAAAAAAAAGAAAACAAAGAAGAAAGACAAAAAAGAAAGTATAATAATAATTTTAAAAAATAAAAAATAAAAACAAATATATACAAAAATCAATCAAAACCAAATCAGAAAGGTCCACTTTTTATCGGTCTCGGCCATCTAATCCAGTGGTCTCGTTCCCGGGCCACGGTTCTTGGTGACGATACCTCTCACAATTGTCGCTCAATGACAAATGCAATGGCAACACACAGGTTCGAATTCAGGATCAAACTGATTTGAGAGGGCGCGCTAATTGTCACACCATCACGTTCACGTTAATCGATTGTTTGATTGTTTTAGCGTTTGTACACCAGGTAGTCAAAGTTATTGTTGACAGTAGTTGATGTATTTAACCTAAACCCAAGGTGTTCGATAACGTTGCGGATTCTGGTGACCACTGCATATTTAAACCATGCGCTTACAACGACGCTTGATTCTCCAATATGTCCTAAATCCGCCGGTAGCACGTCCATATTCAATTCACTACATGTCCAACCCGTGTTTCCGTCTTTACTGCATGCGTAAAATGCTTTTAATGTATCTTTTAAACCTCGCAGTATCCATACAGAAGCACCCACCTGTTCCATCTCTAAGGTTTCGATCTTGGGTTGTTCAGGCCTGCGCCCCTGTCTCGCCTTCTCAATGGCATTAACCAGTGGTTCGATCTGGTAGAACGCGGCCTCTATCCCTAGCATGTCAAGTTCCTTGAAGTCCTCTGGCAAGGCAAGCTTGGAACAGCGCAGGAAGTTAAGCACGTACCTGAACAGCAAGCCGTCTCTATCGATGAAGCACCGGCCCTGCTCGACCGTGGTCACGTCGTTTTTTCCGTTTAACATGGCGCCAAACATGGAGTCGGGATAGAGGGTCAGAGTGGCGCGCTTTGTCCTGTAGACTACACCTCCAACATCGAGGGTCACGACGTCAGCCATTTTGTAAATCTGAAAGATTATCAGAATCTACTCAACAATCGACAGTTCTCTGGTCGCTTTTACAATCATCAGTTTGTCACTACTCAAGTCAGTGATATGCGGGCAAGAGCTAGACCTCACACAGCATCCAATTGATTATTTGCCCCTGTATGAAAAAGAAGACACGAGCCAAGTGTAATTTCCGTGGTCATGTGATGTTTTCAGCTAAACATGGCGGCCAACTTTAAGTCGGGATAGCAGCGGGCTAGATTATCACACGTTGTGTTACGTTATTGACGCCTCCAAGATTGAGAAACACAACATCAGCTGTACACTGATATACGACGACGAATTAAATCATTATTGTGCAGCAAGCTCAGCTGAAAATATTAATTCTCATAGTCTTTCTCGCCTATTGCACAGCGACATCATTTACGAACATTATTTTATTAGTGTTCACTTAGTATATTATAGGTTCGCAGTATCGTATTGTGAGAGCCTATACATATATATTTGGGAATTCCCACACTACTGTCGAAATCGGCGGAAGAACATTGTTAATGTATTAAAGGGAACCAACACCCTATTTAATTATTTTTATAATGAAAGCTAGAGAACAGCTTTTAAAGCTGTTCAAAATTAGAAGTTCATACTATTTCAACAAAAAGAAAAGAAAAAATACGTTTCCAGAAAATGTGTGATCATGATTTGAAAACGTATCATATTTATAACAATATTACAATGATCTAAACCATATGTGCTCATGGGTCTGCAGATAGAGACTAGCCTACCGTCTATAGTCCATGAAGTGAAGGAGTTGTTATGTTCTTCTAACAAAGTTCAGTCTGCTTCATTGCTGCAAGCCAATGGAAGAATTTATCGACAGTAGTTACGATTATAATTCGAATCCATATATCTTTGGAAACGCATATTCCTATAATGGTGCGTGCATAGGAATACTTAAAGGACAATGAAACCCAAGCAAAATATTACTTTCATATGTACGGAGTGATAAGGAGGAATAATTTCGGAAAGTAATCGCATAATCGGCAAACAAACAAGAGAAATATGGGTCTTTGAATCACTTTTATCATATAAACACATCGACAGGTTATATTTGGATGATGAATCACGATAATTGTTTGATACCCTTTATTCCATAACAGTGTATGATGTAGGCCTACTTGAATTTCGTTCACTTATTAGGAATAACCAAAGTGCCATGCATATCACACACTCACACATACACACACACAACCACAACCACGCGCGCAAATACACACATACACACACACGAACGCACACACACAGTGTATGATGTAGGCCTACTTGAATTTCGTTCACTTTCATTAGGAATATTAACCAAAGTGCCATGCATATTATCTTTTAGTATTTAATCAAAAATGCGTGTTATAATCATGTTGCTCGAATGATACGTTTCTTCGAGAATGGTACGTTATAAAATATAACATGGTTTGCACGAATTTGAGGTGCGTTTTGCCCGAATATGGTCGTTTTCAAAATTCCTGTGGGAGGGGTGCTGCAGCCCCAGGCCCAGCCCCCGTCTCCTACGCCTATGGTGGGAATCCCCGTATTGTTCATTTATAGCATGCTATTGTTAGAATGGTGATTGTGCAGGATTGTGCTGTAGAATGAATACCAGTCCCTTATTGTATACTTCGATCATTATGATTTATTGCATTCTTCTTGACCGTTCAACCAATCCCTGTCCCGACAGCTGGGACCACTGAAACGAAAGAGATTCGTAAAACCAAAACCTGTTCCATTTATTTTATTGGCTATACAGATACTATACTGTACTCGTATGAAGCCGGCTATTAAAGTCAAGTCAGTTTATGGATTTTCACCACGTTACTAAATCCCTTTAAAGATGTTCAAGGGACTTAGTATAACATTGTCCAAATCTTCAAAATCCAAAATGGAATTCTAGTAGTTCCCTCATGCCTTGCTGTATTCGGATTAACAATACACAATCATGGAACAGGTTTCGGTTTTTCAAATTTCCCTTTCGTTTAAAAGATATTTACGATTGAAATGTTCAGATGTTCAATTATCCAACGGATTGTCAGAACCGAGTACAAAGTGAGTGCAATGAGCTAGTGAATGTCACTTTGCTTTTTTGCTCATTACTCGGCCATATAAAGTCCATTTAACTTGAAATGTTATCCCTTTGATATAAAAGCCTACGTTGTCATAGTTTTAAAGAAGGTGCATTGAGTGACGTATTGATAAAACCATGTTAAACATAGCGGGGCCAAAATTTGGAATCACAATTTCAAAAGGTCCCACAAATGTAAAGTGTATTAATTTTTGCAGTCGAAAAAATGTATGAAAAACACGATGGCAGCTGGAGTCATCATTCTATGACACACACACACGCACGCACACACACACACAAACACACACAAACACACACACACACACACACACATACACACACACACACACACGCACACACACACTTTCACACACATATACAAACACACACGCGCGCGCACACACACACACACACACACACACACACACATACACACATTTACGCACAATTGTTCACACATAAATACACGCACACACACAAACACACGCATGCACACACAAACACACAGACGCACATACGAATATATTTCATTGATACGCAATAGGCAATATTAAACGTATAGGCAACATAATGATATTCATATTTACAGTTATGTTGTTTAATGATCGAATGACTGGTAATATGGTTTTACTTTCTTTGGATTCATGTACAGCAATGGGTTATTCAAATCTCATACGAATTCTTCAGGAATATCAGTTCATATTTACTTCAACAATACAATTCTAAAATAAACAAAATTGTGCACCTCTTTATTTACATTAACATGCATTTTGTTGATCATAATATTATGTACATTTTGAAAGAAATTATGAACTTTTAAATATGATTTTAGCGCAAAATTTTGCAAAATAAAACCAAGTCTGGCCACATAGTATAGGTAAGACAATCTAGTACCATTATATCCCTATAATTAAACGAGCTATTTAAACAAACTAATCATTATAATCTCACTATAATTATAGCTATAAAAAAATCAAACGACATTACAAGAAAGGATGTACTTTTTCAAGACGAATCTACAACTACCCTGTAATGTAAAATACAGTTAGTTCAATTTAAACATAGAAGTGTTCCAATTAGTCCGGAACATTGATAGAATTACCTCCGGTCTATTATGTACAACTTTCATTCTTAATTCACATTATCATTTGCCACTTTGAGACTAGCTCACTATTTTCATTGTGTAAAATACATTATATTAGTCCTGGGGAGTGTTCACAAAGATCCTAAGTTGAACTTAACAAGTATGGAAAGCCATAAGTTTCTTTGAAACAAAATTGTAAAAATACTTTTAAAAGGCATAAAATGTTGTTTCAAATCATTAATATTTGTCTATTATCAAGGAGATTTCATGTTCTTAATGTAAAATTAATGAAATAAATGACGAAAAAACCCTGCATTTTTGCCTTTGAATATATTTTATTTCCAGGCTACAAATGGCTTAACATACTTTGTAAGTCCAACTTAGAGGTAAGTTCAACTTAGGATATTTGTGAAACACCCCTGGCCTATTTACAAAATATACACAGTTTAATCAGTGGCGAAGCGTTGTCTGACTGATTTTCGGAGGGGGCACACCATAATCCATTTCTACACAAACTGTCCTCTTATGTGCCCCTATGCCGCCCCATCTTATCCCCCCCCCCCCCCGTATATACTCCATTGCATTTCCAAACTCCATATCGTTCATTCGAAAACTTAGATATCTGGCTTTTCTGTCGAGATATTCACATCGAGAGATCAGCATCCGTTCAATGAAACATGTAATTGAATTATGTTATTCCAATATAAGTATAACCTAACTAAAATACGCCACACATTAAAGGGGTAGTACAATTTTGGTGAGGCAGAGCTTTATAGTAACAAAAACCTGCACAATAACATTACATGCATTTTGTTTATCATTATTTGTATACTTTAAAAGAAATTACCAACTAATGGTTATAACTCCACCATGCTCGAAAGGTATAGAAAATCACAAACGACTAAGTAAAAAGCATGTTATCATTCAAAAAGAGCCATTAAAACACAAGCGGGCGCTTTCTAAAAAGCATTGGTTTCAACCATTTTTCATACACAATTATGCATGTTTTGTTGAAATTTTGCATGTTTTGTTGAAATTTTTCATACACAATTATGCATGTTTTGTTGAAATAATGATCAAAATATAGAGAGATCATCCACAATTATTAAAACATTTTCGAAAAAGTGTAAGCAGTAAAAAAATATATATATATTAAATCGCCGAATAAATCTGGGCCCCAGATTTATTCCAATCGGATATATTTATTGAGACTAATTCAGCCGTTTCTGAACCAATTTTGATCAAATAAAGTTTATTCTGCCATTAAAATTGTATGCTCTTTAAAATTTGACACTCAGTTTTTCATTATCTCACAAAAACATTATGTTGTGCAGCGCCCTCTATACCAAAACTTAACAACCCATTTAAAGGGACATTCCCTCTTTTGCAAGCCAAATTTCAAAAGTTGCGAGGTTATTGTCTTATATGAAAGAAAATGTCATTTAATAGCATGCCTGAAAAAATTAGGGCTTGAAATATCTTTTTCGTGAAGTTATAGACGTAAAACTAATAAAATGACAACCAACGGTTAATTGAACATTTACGTGTATTCACCCAGTGAGGAAGTTCGTACACGGATTCCACGAAGTACCACAACGTTATGCGTGACCCCTACGTGACCCGTGCTAGCTACGTGACCCGCACACACATAATAATAGCATGATCGAATATTAAACAAAATAACCAAACCTCGCTTAAACCGACTACATGTAATTATTATTCTTCATTTTTGAGATTTTTCCGTGACATACCTTTACAAATGTCGGCTTCACAATACCTTTATAAGAATAAGTACAATATTGTTCTAATATTATGCTAAATCAGTTAAACTCTTTTATTGACCGATATATAGTTTGATGGAGGGACGCATTCTTTTTTTTATCTGTAGAATCCAAATTACAGGATTGTTCGATCTGATTTGTTTGTGTGTTTGTTACATTCATCCCCATCCGTCAACCATGTCAACTGGAAACTGTTCAGACGTTTTGTAAAAGAGGGACAGTCCCTTTAACATAATATACAGAGTGTTAGAATGAAGTCAAACTATCCTGAATAAATTGTTGATACCACAAATTGATTTATATATATATCAAAAAATAAAAATTTACTAGCATGATATGAGAATACCTGGAAATAAATCATTATCTAGGAAAATCTGTCATAATATTGCATTTACATTGAGCAGCATCATTATATTGCTACACCTGCAACAATTGTGCACGGTCAATTTGTCCAAATCCTCAAATTTAAACTTAGAACTCTAGTGGTTCCCTCATACCTTTTTGCACGTGTATTACCAATGGAATCATGAAACCGTTTCAGGTTTTTCAAATTTCCATTACGATTTTTAAAAAATATATATTATACGGCGAGTGTTTCGATTTATAATCGATTTATCTACTGGATAGTTATTACTTATTAATATGTACACGCGTACATAGTCAGTGCAATGAGTTAGTGAATAATCACTTTGCACTTTCGTTCATTACTCGGTCATATCAACCAATCATATTTTTTGCATATGTCAACAAAGTTACTAGATCAATTTAATCCCCAAAATGATTCACAAGAATGACGTGCGTTTTTAGAAATCGATCCACAATTTTATACCGTAATGGTCTGCAGACATTGTTTACCGGTATTCGTTTTTAGCTTTAAACAAAAATATTGTTATGAACCTATAATTATACTGTAGCTATATTATTTTAATAACACTTGGAATTATATCCCAGTATACCAAGAGAAAATATAGAATAATACCATCATGAAAATATTCATCATCGGTGTCAACCAAATTTTAAAGAACAGTTGACACATTACTCCGTTGCGCCATTCTAAGCCATTGTGGGGAGTTGACATTTTTAAGGTAAACCCAAGATTGACTATTATGCTGTGGAGCCTGGGCCCGTATTCAATTCCGTACTTAAGTACAAAATTTAAGCAATTTACTTAGTATTTGGCTTAAGTAAATTAATTAGACAAAATTGAGATTCAATTCATCGGCAAAGTATTTTAATAAGTAAAGTATGATTTTGTCTTAGTAAATTACCTAAGTACTTTACTTAAGCCAGGTTGCTATTCAAATCCTTCATTGTGACCAAGTAATGTGCTTAAACTTAGGAAAAATCATTAGGACACTTAAGCATAGCTTAACGCTGGAATTAGTGGGAAACTACGCGCCAAAAGGCTGTGTACAGTGCACGTTTAACCCTAAAAAGACTGGGGGGGGGGGCTGATTTAGCCCCCCCCCCCCCCCCCCTCCTCTATTTTCGCGATAATTCCGCAACGCGCGCAGGTATTGCCGCGGGACTTCATGAGTTTTTCATTGAAGTATTGCGCAACTTTTGAGACCAAATTTGCGACGACCGGGTATACCGTTCTAAAGTCACGTGACCTTTTGTAAGTGAGCGTCGGCCTGAAAATCGCTAAATTTTGTGATTTGTGTACAAATCCTATGGAAATTGTTTTTTTCCTAGAAAAGACAAAATCTTCATTATTTTTCATTCTAATCACTGTAATCATTTAATTTGGGGCTAAAAATGGTTGAATAATGGTCAATTATTATTTCCATTAAAAAAACAATAAAAACATAAGTCGAAAAAACAAAGAAATACATAAGAAATGCACTTTTTGCATAATTAATCAGCTCTAATTAGCACATTATAATTAGAACAAACAATTTAACTATGCAATATTGAATGGCTCATGGACATCTATCAACATGCCAAATTTGGAGTTGATTGGAGTTTCGATTGCCGAGAAAACTACGAAAAATACAAACAAATACAATTTTCGCATAATTAATTAGCTCTAATTAGCATATTCTAATTAATTTTTTTTTTTAAACTATGTAATATTGTAGACCTTATGGACATCTATCACGATGCCAAATTTGGAGTCGATCGGAGTTTTGGTTGTCGAGATCTTAGGGGGGGTGGGCCCTTTTAGCCCCCCCCCCCCCCCCCCCAGTTTTTTTAAGGTTCAAAATAGCCCAGTCTTTTTAGGGTTAAGAACAAAAATAGTGAATGGCAATCATACAGGGAAAAGAAAAAAATCTAGCTGTTACCGAATATTATCTGCTTGATTTGTTCATATGTTGTTTACTTGTATGGATGATGTGGATATAATGTGATCTACTATTGTAGGAATCGATGCCATTTTGGTGGACATATTCTTCAAACATTGCAAGTGATATATATATTAATGGGATATTAAATAATGGTCACAGCCGGCGGGTAAGTTATTTGTAATACTTCTTTATCATACAAGTATATTCCATGTTTGAAAATAGTTTGCTGGTTCTTTATTGGACTGGAGGCATCTGGATCATATTATGTCAAAAATCAATAACTGTCTCCACTTTCGGAGCTTCAAACGATCAAACTTTCACAAGAGCATAGCCTAGATCAATAGGCCTGCATATTATGGATCCGACAATCGCTGCATGGCATACCTCATATAAACTCAAGAAAAACATAAGCAAGCAGTGATTTTATTCCTCGACTTTGATGTTTTTCTGCTCATTTTGAAGCTTTGACTGCTCCCTATCATACCGTAATAACGTAACGTTTCAATCAAGATTGCTGTTATGATCATGCAATTCTGTTTTAACACATGAATTCCCATTGACAAGCGTCGCACAAAATTGGTTTGCGATTTTGTTTTAACACGTGAATTCCCATAGACAAGCGTCGCATAAAATGGTTCGCGGATACCATCAGCACTAATCTACAAACCATTGTGACGTCACAAGTATTTTACTTAGATTTTGTCTATAGTAAGTAAAAGTCAAAAATGCGATTTGAATACGAGATAAGTAAAGTTCTTAGCTTAGCAATTTACTTAGTAAAATTCTTACTTATTCTAAGTACGGAATTGAATACCGGCCCTGGTCACTAGCTCAGCATCTTTTTTTAATTCGCCTGAACTAACTGTTGCTCCAAATATATCACTACTACATGTTGTTATCCCTATCACGTCCATGTCAAATTGCGCATATTCCGGTTCATAAAAACCCGAAAAACTCTGCATCTTTTCTACTGTAGCCGTTTATTTTGTCGATTGTACTTTTCGATCCTCGGAGAATCCATTCATAAGAACTAATCTGTTTCATACTTTCATACTTTCATACTTTCAGTGTCCACTTCTTGTCGTTTATAACTTTTTTGTTTCCCTTTCTTTTTCGTCAGTACATGTGCACAGGAGCGCACGATGATATAGATATGATATAATTATTATGATATTGAGTGATTATTCTAATTATGTCAAGTATATATATTGTGTTTTGTAATTGTATCTAATCATGTTATATAATTTAAGTAGTGTTATTTAATAAAGTAATACTTTGGCCTTTACACCAGTGGCGGGAGTCCCAGAGTGTAACAGGTTTTAAGGTTTAGTTATACAAAATATAAACAAATAGAAAAAGAGAAATCACTGTGTTGTACTCCTACATTTGTAAATATTCGGTGTATTAACTAAAACATGTGCACTTAAAAAAAAAATTAAAAAAAAACAAGGTTTGCATTATAATTTTGAAAAAAGTAGTAAAGTAATTGGCAACAATAGTCTTTCTAGACTGATTGCCATTAAATTTAAAAACAACAACAACATCTCCAAAGTTTCGGTCTTGCGTTGCTATGTACTCGATAATGTATCACATCATCAATCTCATCAACCAGTGGTTGGAGCTGGTATAACTCGGCCTCTTTCAGCAGCATGGCAAGCTCCTTGAAGTCCTCTGGCAAGACGAGCTCCGGGCACAGGGCGAGCTGGGACCAGCGCAGGAAATTGAGCACGTACCTGAACAGCGAGCCATCTCCGTCGATAAAGCACCGGCCCTGATCGTCCATGGTCACTTCATGATTTCCGCTAAACATGACGCCCAACATGGAGTCGGGATAGCAGGTTAGAGTGGCACGCGCTGTGGTGTAGATAACACCTCCAACATTCAGTGTCACGATGTCAGCCATTTTGTAAATCTAAAAGAGTTTGTATAATAATCTACTAAACGATCGACAGTTCTCTGGTCGCTTTTACAATGTCACAGTTTGCCACTATTCATATATTTTACAGTCAGGAAAAGGCTAGACCTCACACAGTCTCCAATGTATAATTTGCCCCATACGGCCTGTTCATGGATCAGGTTGAAAGTATGTATACGAAGACACAAGCCAAGTGCGATTTCCGTGGTCATGTGATGTCTTCAGCTAAACATTATGGCGGCCAACTTTGAGTCGGGATAGCAGCGGGCGAGATTATCACATGTTGTGTTTCGTTATTGACGCCTCCAAGATTGAGAAACACAACGTGAGCGCTGCTGCTGCAGCAGCTGTGCACTAATATACGACGACGAATCTCTATTTGGAATATTGTGCAGCTAGCTCAGCTGAAACATATTAGTTCTCATATATCATATAGGTCCGTGCGTGGGAAGCGACTGGAACTACTTTCACCTATCAAAGTCATGGTGTAATATAGACTGCTCACTCACAATATATCGTACTTTTTCCACAGCTACAGCAATGATATCATTAATATATCAGTGATACATTAGCGTACCGGTTTGCAATAATCTAATTATGTTATGGTAAGAGCCAATATATAGAAATCTAAACCGCAGCACGGTGTTTTGGGATTCCCCACAGTAAACACTGTGTCTGAAAAATGGCGGAATCGGCGGGAGAATAAAAAAGGGAGCAAACACCCTTACAATGTTCTAATTATGAAAGCTAGACAACCGTAGCCAGAGGGGGTGCGATGGGTGCGTACGCACCCCCACCCCCCCCCCCCCCCGAATTCATAAAGGTCCACTTTTTGCTAGTCTCGGGTACACTTTTTACCGGTCTTGAGTCCACTTTGTATTGATCTCGACCATATTAGCGTCTTTTCGCTCTGCGACGCATGTGCGGCGACGGGGGATTTAAATCCGCTGTGACCGTCCCCGTACTCTGGCTACCGTCGCGATCTATTTGCAGTTTCGCAATTCTGAATACGCGGGAGTTTCACTCGTTCCATATATCATGCATGTTGTACTATAAGCATACGGTATAGGCAGTACAAATCACAACATACTGTGCATGCAGCGCGTGTGTACGAATCAGTGCATGAAACACGTGAGGCAGCGAGCCTCGCCGTCCAAGCGCTCTGATTGGCTGATCACGTACCCGCGTAGCGGCTCTACGACCGACGTTAATTCGGTCAAATACCGTCCTAGGTTTGGCCGCTACGCGGAAATTTTCGCTCTGAGTGCGACCCCCCGCTAAGATTAGCGTTGTAGCCACACTCCCGTCGCAGAGCGAAAACACGCTATTAACTGGCTTACACGGCTCAGCCTGCAGCCTCGGCCTCGAATTTTTGGGGAAGTGGTCTCGGTCCCGTTTTCGTAAATAACGCACCTCCCCATGACAAATCCTGGCAACGGGCCTGAGTCTATACCATAAACAAGAAACATATGTTTCCAGAAATTGTGTGATCATTATTTTAAAACGTATCATCATTAACAAAATAATTATAATAATGTAAATCATGTGCTTATGAGTGTGCAGAAGAAGACTACCATGGTATATAGTCCACGATATGAACTAAAGGAGTTATTTTTGTTTTTAACAATAGCAAGAGTCTGCTTCTGCAAGCCAATTACAACATTATTTTATCAGCAGTAATTATGATTATAAAATTAGGATATAATAATTTGTGTTGGAAACTCCTATATGGTTGTCGGTGGAATGTATTACAAAATAATAATAACTTTAACACTAGATCAACACATTATGTTTGGATGTATTGATCATGGTGATATTGTTTAAAGTGATCAATGTACTTTGTAAGATATTGTCAAAATTCTGAGTTCTTCGCCATAGATTCGAACGTGACCTTTATGACCGTCTGTAGACGATCTTGAGCTGAGTGATTTGCAATGATAGATACCTTCATACTTAAGGGACGTGTAAACAATTCTAACCCTATTTTATTCTTCTCTTACCATAAGCCAAACAACACGGTAGAATGTGGAAGCTTAGACAAAGTACATGGATCACTGTAAACATGGTAAATAAATGTAAGATCTATTTTTATTGAACAATTCGTTCACCTTCATTAGAAATAACCAAAGGGCCATACATTTGATCATTTAGTATGAAACCAAGCGTGTTGTATTATCATAAATATTATATTTTTTTAGACACGTGGAAAGGCCTACATGGCATGGATGATGGGAATATCCCTGTGCTGTTCATATCATTCTATTGTTAAAATGTGTGATGGACTGGTGAAGGTCTCGGTCTCGAAAATTTTGAAAGTACTTGGTCTCGGCTTCGAAACCAAAAAAATCCTAGGTACGCTACTGATGGTGACTGTGCAGAAATGTGATGTAGACTGACATAACAGACACTTATTGTATTCTTTGGTCATTATTATGTTGTGTGATTTTGTCTTCTTGTTTTGTACAAGTCTATCGACTTATAGTATGGCTGCTATCGACTCAAGCATTCATGCTTATGATAGTTTGCCTTTGCATTTATCCTGATTATTTGATTTACATTACATTCAAGTTCTCAGTTAGATATATATATGTATTTTCTTTACCGAAGCTGTATGTATTAGTTCACTTCTCGCTTATGTATTTTATTTGTGTATATCAATTGTCACATTTATGTAAATCAATTATATTATATACTTGTATTGTTATTGTAATATGTTGTATTTGATTTTTCAATAAATGCAGAAAACATCTGCTAAAAAAAAAGTCTTTGTCACTGTCCCGACGGCAGATGTTTCACTGAAACAAAAGAGTAATTCGGGAAACCGAAACCTGTTCTATTTTCTATTGAAAATACGAATACTGCACGCTATATGAAGCCGGCAAAAGTTAGTAATGTTTTTTTTTCTTCATTTTCACAATATTACTATATATTATCCCTCAAAAAATGTTCAGGTATTGCTGCCGTCACACATAAGCCACGCTCTCTCTGCGTTCTCGTACTTATAACAAAAAAACAACATTTTGATCAAAGCGCAGGGGAAGCGCCGACAAATCGAGCGATTAATGACACAATGGTAGCTCGTTCACGATCTTGCCACGATCTTAACACGCTCTCCGTACGCTTTGGCCACGCTTTTCGAGCTATTCACTGTGCACGCTCCGTGTATCTTTTACAATAGCTCATAGCAATGAGACAAGACCATTTGCTCTACGCTCTCGACACGCAGCGTGTTCACAAACAACAAATTTTCATCCCTTTAATCATGACTAAAGAATCATGACTAATGGCAAGCCCTTGTGTAAAAACTAGATACACTCTGTTTTCTCAGATAAACTCAGTTGTTCTCAGATAAACTCAGTTTATCAGAAAAACTCAGTTTATCAGTTGATAGACTCTGTCTATCTGGTGATAAACTGAGTTTATCTGAGAAAAACAGGGTTTATCTAGTTGTTACGCAAAGGGCTTGCCATATAAACGCATTATCAGACAAACTCAGTTTATCAACTGATGAACTCAGTTTATCAACTGATAAACTGAGTTTTCTAATAAACTGTGTTTATCTGGAGATTAACTGAGTTTATCTGAGAAAAACTGAGTGTATCTGAGAAAAACATAGTTTATCTAGTTTTTACACAAAGGGCTTGCCATAGGAATTTTTAATGAGAAGCTGATTCTATAGTCAGCTGCTGATTCTTTAGTCATGATTAAGGGCTGAAAATTGTGTGTGTGAACACGGGGACGATCTCGACACGCTCTCTGCGATCCTATACCATGCACGCATGTAGTTGAACACACTCAGTGCGTTTCCTACTAGCACACTACGCATGCTCTTGGCGTAGATCTGTTTTGAAAACTGGGGTGGAAGGGATGGGGAGGGTTATTATTGTTCACTACCATTGTTATTATTATTATTATTATTAGTAGTAGTAGTAGTAGTAGTATAATCATGATTGTTAGTATGCAATTCAGACAAATGTAATTTGGAAACATAACTTTTGGGGAAATGGGGGTGTCTGTACCATCGATATAAAAATTGGGGAAATCTGTGTTCATAATGCATACATAGGGTGTGCGTATGTCCCCATTCATTGGAGCCTCATATAATTTGTATGCCGCCATGCCACGTTTTAGCCAGGAATTGAGTTTCCCCCAAATGTACATTATTTTTGCCCGGACATGCCATTTTAAATTGTGACATCATTTTACATATAGTTGAAACATGTCAAACTTCGCAATCTATAGCCTAGGCTATAGCGTCCACTAGCAGAAGTGCTGGAATAGATCTGCAAGAATGTCTTTTGTTCAACTTGGGAATGAATGAGAAGATTATGACACTTGTGTGAAAAGATATCCTCCCATGCATGGACATACAATAGCCCCTGAACAAAAGAGTAGATCGCCGAAGACCCAAGTTCGTTTTCAACATGTCCAAAGCGAACGCCGAGCTCCTACGTCCTGCTCTTTTGTTCATCGAGCTATTGACTGTGCATTCATGGAAGGATATCTATTGACGCATGTGAGATAATCTTCCCATTCACTGCCCGCTGCGTTGCCAATTTGCTAATTTAACTTGGACGCAGCGCGAGCGCCGCGAGAGCGGCCAAGAAAAGTGTACGATCTAACCAATAGCGAACAATGAACGCCGCTCTCCCCACGACCTCCACACGCTCTCTCCACGTCCTCCACACGCTTCCAGTTTTATGAATGGGGATTAGGAGCGGCGCGAGATCGGCGCGAGAGCGTAGCTATGTGTGACGGGGGTATAATGGAGTGATAAACATTGTGGGGCCAAAATTTGGTCCCGCAATTACAAAAGGTCCCGCAATTACAAAAGGTCCCGCAAATGTAATGTGTATTTATAAGGTGGTCTAAAAAATGTAAGAACGAAACAATGGCAACTGGAGTCATCCTTCTATGACACATACACTGACATACACACGCGCACACACACACATACACACTACACACACGCATTTTCAAATACTCCAAAGTCCACACACACACACGCACACACACACACACACACACACACACTCACACACACGCACACACATTCCACACACACATACATACACGCACTCACACATTCCACACATACACACGCATACGAATATATTGCATATTACGCAACAGGCAATGTTACGCGTAGACAACAGAGTGATATTCATATTTACATGTGTTGTTTAATAAACGATTGGTATTACTATTAGTGAAAACTTTTTCGCATAGGCTACATTTTTAGCATTAATTGAATTGGGGATAAATACCAATCACAGACGAATTCCCCGGGAAGATCGGTTCATCTTTACGACAACAATACAATACTGAAATAACAGAAGTGTGCACTTTGTACTAACCTTAAAGGTATCTATACTATGTTAACATGTGCAAACAGTGATGCGTGGTCGATATAATGTATATTGTTATCTAATTTCAAGTTAATTGGACGTTATATGGCCGAGTAATAAGCAATGCGAAGTAATATTCACTAACTCATTGCGCTCACTTTGTACACGATTTTCGCGGTCCAAGTGGATAATTCAACATCTGAACACTTCAATCGTAAATATCTTTTTAACGAAAGGGAAATTCAGAAAACCGAAACCCGTCCCATGCTTCTCTTGTTAATACGAATACAACAAGGTATGTCTTGAGGGAACCGCTAGAATTCCAATTGGATTTTGAGGATTTGGACAATGTTACTAAGTCCCTTCAATATGAATTTTGCTAATTATATGTACAACTGAAAAGAACTCAGCAACTCTCTTGGGGGAATGGCCGAAAATGTTGGCAAAATGAAACCAAGTCTGGCCACATGGTATAGGTATTAAAGCCATCTATTACCTTTATATCCCTATAATGACAAAAATTTATCATTAAGCAAACTACATGTACTCATTAAACTCTCACCACACTTATTATACATCAAAAGAAAACGCCTACATCCTTATTTTATATTTCTGTATACTATAGAACATAAAATAAAACCCAAAACAAATCACTTATAGAAACAGTTATATAACGATGAAGGAAAACATGTACTACGATTTATGGAATGCATTATTAGTTCATGAATATATTACCATTGTTATGAATCAATTTACTCCAACTGTAATAAACAAAAACTAGAGAGTACCAAGAGATAACAAACTATAATCATATCAATATCATTAATATATAAATATGTATATGCACGATCATACGTTAAAACTGATTTTTTTTTTTTTTTTTTTTAGAACACCGATTACACATTTCACAGCGAGGTCTGAGGATACTCGACAGAATGATGATACTACAATCAAATCAAATCATAATTATATTATGTATATATATAGCGCCTAATATGAATGATAATCATCTCTAAGCGCTAAACAATATTATAACCACCATAATGTCATCGGACACACTCACAATTGTCTTGCTTACAACAAACGCAATGGGCATTACACAGGCATGTCAGGGTTCGACTTCGGGACCCCACCGTGGTGTATATCGATGAACCCCACAGATTAGGAGCACGCGCCGCGGGACGCACTTGGAGCCACAACTGATTCAAATCCTTCACTTGATGTTTGAAGCCGCCGCGGTCAAGTATGCATTGAATGTAATAATTTGAATTGGGTCTAAATCTCTCTTGCAGGTGGAAAAAACAACAACGGTGTTTCGCTTGAACGTATCGACACAATTCATTTTAAAAGAATGTGTGCTTTGTTATTATAATCACTTTTGTACAATTTTCGAAGTCGAGACCAAGTGCCTTCAAAATTTTCGAGACCGAGACCAAGACCATTGTTTGAGAACCCTGTCAGTGGGGTGGGGGAGGGTGTTCGTAGCAAATGATCAAAGCCGAGACCAAGTACCTTCAACATTTTCGAGACCGAGACCACGGTCCGTCAACAATTTTCGAGACCGAGACCAAGGTAATTGGTTGAGAAACCTCTCAGTCGTGAAGGGGGGGGGGGGGGGGGGGGGGTGTCCGTAGAACATTTTCGAAGCCGAGACAAAGACATTTCTACATTTTCGAGCCCGGGACCAGGATTCTTTGCAAATTTTGGGTCCGAGACCGGGTTAATGATGGTCGAGACCGCTAAAATGTGGTCTGGAGACCAGCTACAATTGGGAAAGGGGGGTTCAACCCACCCCCCCCCCCCCCCAAACAGCAATCTTTTGGTCAAAAAGGGGGGTTGACCCCCCCAAACCACCCCCCCCCCCCCCCCTGGGTACGCCTATGTATAAAATGATATCTCGCATGAGGTCAGAAAGTGGAGAAAATTTTGCAACAAAGAATTATACTTATTTAGCAATTATCACGATTTTTTCCAATTCATGCAAGTAATACTTATTTGTATATTTGAATTGGCAATGTGTCTACCAGTATATAACCAATTATAAAACAATTTTCTCAATCTAAGGAACATTATATGGATTATCGTGAAATTTCTAAATCTTCATTTGCTGATTAGCTAGTCGATTGCTTCACTTCGGCATCGAAGATCGAACTTGAAATAAACCGCAATGTCCATCGTTTATTTTGTTCCGTCTTAAGAATACAAACAGGTGTTTAAAGCAATTAGTGATAGTTGTAACTCCATCCATAGTGTCCTTGGTTCTGCCAATAATTCCACACCACCATGACCACGTTCACGTTAATCGACTGTTTGATTTCATTTGTTGAGTCTCTATGCGCATGAAGAGCGTTCAAATAAGCTCCAGCCCCAGGTCGTATGAGGTTCACTATATTTTAAGGTGAACCCAAGATCGAATATTATGTTGTGAATGGCTGGGATCAACTCATCGTTTGGTGTTACGGGTTCCCCATACTCCCAGGACGTATCGAAAATTCCGATTCCATCAAGTTTATAAAAACTGTCGACAATCACTTCTTTGATATCAAAGCCAATTTTGGGATACACATATTCACACTTTATATTCAGGAACCCAGAAGGAATACGTTCCAATATCTTGTCGATTGTACGTTTGTCACCTCGGAGCTTCCACCCATCTTCGGGTCCAGGATGAACGCCGGAGGACACGTTTAGTTTCATCTCCAAAGTTTCGATCTTGCATCCTCCTGGCCTGCGCTCCTGTTTGGCTTGCTGAATGGCATCTTCAAGACTCGATGGTTCCGGCTTGCGCACCTGCATCGCTTTCTCAGAGGCATTTGCAGATGGTCCGATCCTGCTTCGTTCAGGTGTGCGCTCCTGTCTCGCTTCCCCAATGGCATCTACAAGTGGTTCGATCTGGTAGAATGCGGCCTCTTTCCCTAGCATGTCAAGCTCCTTGAAGTCCTCTGGCAAGGCGAGCTCGGAACAGCGCAGGAAGTTAAGCACGTACCTGAACAGCAAGCCGTCTCTATCGATGAAGCAACGGCCCTGGATATCCGTGGTCACTTGATGTCTTCTGCTGAACATGGCGCCCAACATGGAGTCGGGATAGCGGGTTAGAGTAGCACGTGATGTGCTGTAGACAACACCTCCAACATTGAGAGTCACAATGTCAGCCATTTTGTAAATCTTAAAGAATCTTCTCAACGATCGACAGTTCTCTGGTCGCTTTGACAATCATCAGTTTGTCACTACTCAAGTCAGTGATATGCGGGCAAGAGCTAGACCTCACACAGCCTTCGATTAATTACTTGCTATGTATGTTCACGGATCAGGATGGACGTTTGCAAAAGAAGACACGAGCCGTGCGATTTCCGTGGTCATGTGATGTTTCTGCTAGATATGGCGGCCACCACGAAGTGGGGAGAGCGGGCTAGATTATTGCGCGTTTTCTGAACGAAAAGAACGCCTCTAACATAAAAAAAAAACATGCACAACTTCAGCCATACACACACGACGAGAAGTCTCTTCAAGAGATCCAGCCAGCTCCTTTGAAAAATATGAATCCGCATATAGTTCCGTATGGTCGATATACTGCCGGGAAGCAATTGGGACAACGCCCACATTCCAAATGTATGATGCGATACAACTGTTCAACAGCTGCAGTAGTCTGTAATAAATCGATTACTTTTTTTATATGAAAGATTGTGCATGTGATGTTTTGTTATAATATTGATCAAATAGAATCAAATAGAGAGATCATCAGCAACTATTTAAAGACTTGTAAAAAAAAAGTGAAAGCATTTAAAAAATTTTCTAAAATCATTGAATAAATGCGGGATCTCACATTTATTTCAATCGGATATATTTATAAATATTTCAGCTGTTTCCGAACCAATTTTGATGAAATAAACTTGATTGTGTCATTGGATTGATAATTATGTTCTTTACAATTTTACACTAAACTTTTCATTACCTCACAAAAACATAATGTGTTGATGCGCCCTTTATACCAAAACTCAACTGTCCCTTTAACAACTAGTTTTATATTGTGTTAGTATAGTAAAGCGACTACAGCTAGGTTAGCAGCATCTAAACCACAACACGTTTTGTTTTAGAAATCCCCCAGTATACACACTGTGTCTGAAAAATGTCGCAATCAGTGGGAGAATATTAAGGGAAACCAACACCCTAACATAATTTGTCCAATTGTAAAAGCTAAAGAACAAGCTTTGAATTAGTACTCCATATCATAAACACAAGTTATGAAAATATGTTTCCAGAAAATGCCTGATCATTATTTGAAAATGTACCATCATAATAATTATTACAATAAATCATCTACATCATGATTGTGCTCATGTGTAGATAAAAACTAGCATTATGTATAGTCCATGATATAAACTAAAGGAGTTGTTATGCTCGTTTGACAATAGAAATAGTCTGTTTCTGCCAACGTAGCAGCAGAGATTTTGAACTTCGGATAAATTTTGTATTTATTGATTTGTTTATTTATTTTGAGGGGGGTGGAAATAGATATCCTATGGTAATTGATGGAATTTGTAACGTACATTATTTTCTCGCTTTATTACCATCGGCAAATTATATTTGGATGATGGATCATGTTGATATTGTTTAAAGGGGCTCTGCAATCCAAATAAATAGCCTTTTAAAAGTTGTCAACATAGTTTTATGTCACTATTCCAGTCAAATTATGTACAACAAATTACTGAATTGAGAAAAACATTACAATTTGTACCAGAATCACAGCATTTCACGACTTGATATGCCCCGCCCCTCAAAAAAGTGCCGTTCTCGGCGATAGAGGGCTTGGATTTGTGACGTCATTGCAGGAGATTGTAAGGCTTTGGTGTGCAATTGATGTGTATATAACGCACACTATTATTGCATCAAATGGTAATATAGAGCATTAAAACTGTATAAATCGGAACACTTGTATTCAGTATACATATTACATTGTATATGTAATCAAATGTGTTAATTTTAGGGCGTGCTTTAATATAATTTCCATTTTTCGAGCAAATAATAACCTCCTTTTGGTGAAAATCCAGTAGCAGACGAAAAACTGCCTAGGCTTAAGAACATACCCTTTTGCGTTTTACGAGTATGCTATCCTGCTAATACGACAGCGCCCACTTGTACGAACGACTGGTAAACGCATCCAGCTTTCCGTGATTGAGATCGTACGGTGCGCCCAAGTACCTGAGCTAGCCGATGCGGTGGCCGTGGGTATACTGTGCCATACAACAGCAGTGTTGGAGTCATACTTCTATGCATACATAACGTGTACGTACGTGTACGGTCGATCGGGTTGTTGTTCTGTGATCAGCTGTTTCCGAACAGCTGTTTTACATTGTATTATCTTCGCGTTCAAGTGGATTTGAGAGTTAGCAGCTCTAGCTCAGTGAAATTATTACAATGTCATCATCACGGTATGTTGTTGCTGGTTACACATACAACAATACGAACAATGAAGATGTTGAGCCTTCACGAGCGACTAGTCATTTTAGACGAATGGACTTCAATCAAAGGTGAAGCTTACGAGAGATGACTGGCCCAGTGGAATCGCGATCTGGTGTTATCTGTAGACTGTACTTTCAGACGATGATTTTGAACTAGCTGGGCTTCATTTCATGCCATCAAATTGCCATCAACCAACTTGTAGGAAAGGCCTGTGAGAATTGCCGTTGAGAAACACAAAATGGGGGTAAGAATATGACAACAAGTTGTACTGAAATGAAAACAATATTAATTTAAACGTTCTGTCAACAGTAAATTGATCCAAATCAAAATCCAAAAGCAATGCAAAAGTTCTATTATTCACATAAGAACAACAATTATAGTCTTTCTTGAGGTGATAACTGATGTGATAATTGCAAGATTATGAGGCTTGACATTGCCATGACCATGTCAGATCATTGTCTTGCTTTTACATCAGTTGTATTGCATGATAGCTTGTGTGATAATAATTATCAGGCTAGTTTGATTGTTATATATATTAACCCATTGCTTACAGGAACCAAGTCAGCTTTGTACAGATGTGATTTCACAATCTCTTGTCTTGGGACAAAAAATTCATCTCACACATCACAGTAGCTTTACATGTATGTAAAAAAAATAAAAATAAATAAAAGATGTAGGTCAGTGTTGGTATTATATTTCTTCCTTTTTACTGTGTGAACATTCAGGTACCAACGTTTGAGAACAAATTGGAGGCACATTTGCTGAAGGACATGATAAGCTGTATGGGGGAAGTAAACTTCTTCGCTGGAGGCATTTTATGGAGTCCCAATCTGAAGGCATATATGGATACAAGGGCATGACAACAAGGTACATGTATGTCTAAATATAATTTCTTATGCCTGCGGTGACTTTTTTTTGAGTAATGCAAAATTGATTCAATCCATCAGATCAACCGTTTCCTAAAATCCCTAATAAAATTTGCATACACTGTTATGCAATCAAATTATTTGAATGTGACTAAATGCACAATTATTTATTTCACTTAGGCATTTTAAAGGAGATGCATCATGGAAAGTGGGGCATAACACGACACCATACAACATATATATTTGGAAAAAAAAACAATAGAAAACATCTGGGGGCATTTAAAAAAAAAAAAAAGAAATATGTAAGGTGTGCCCTCCCCCCCCCCCCAAATAATTTTGCATCCCCCCCCCCCCAATCAGTCCGACCACGCTACGCCACTGCCTGAGACATTATGTTTGAATTGACTGTCCGGCCATCCTGTTCTTGTGGTCACCTTATCACAAAAATGAATTTATCATCATCATCGTCATCTTCGTCATCATCATCATCATCATCATAATCTTCTTCTTTGACATCATTATCATCATCTTCTCCTTTGTCATCATCACCATTATCTTCTTCTTAGTCATCATCATCGTCATCATCTTCTTTGTCATAGCCATCATCATCATCATCATCTTCTTCATCATAGTCATCATCATCATCATCATTTATTATGATGAAATTCATATTTTTCTGCCGTAAACCATATGTGTGGATGTTGCAATGTGCTTATATATTATTTATTTTATTAAGTATAAAAACACTGCATGTGCAACTACTAGGCCCCTTTGTAGAAAGACTTGCAATGTAAAGTAAACAATGCTCATTTGCACCCTGTAGACGAGGATTGAGTTGACCAAGCCAAGAGAAAAGGTGATTCAAACAATAAGCATTGTTTTATGAAAATTTACAAAATTGACACCAAAAAAAACTTGTCAAATTGCGAACTTGATATTTCTTCAGATGACCGTGGTCTACATAATTAATTTATCTTCTTTTTTTTCTATTAATAGGGAATATCTCGGTCGTCCTAGCCAACGTCAAATTCGCAACCGACGATAGATGACAACTTCTACCAATGGCGTGAAGTTCAACCACAGGTGGTGGATGGTGACAGCAACCGCGAATCTCGGTCGTCATGTCCCTCATCGATCTCCATGACGCGACGACTGACGTCAAGTTTAACAACCGGTGGTGAATGGTGACATCTCGGTCGTCATGTCCAATGTCGATGTCCATGACACGATGACTGACGTCAATATCTCGGTCGTCCTAGCCAACGTCAAGTTCGCAACCGACGATAGATGACAACTTCTTACCAATGGCGTGAAGTTCAACCACAGGTGGTGGATGTTGACAGCAACCGCGAATCTTGGTCGTCATGTCCAATGTCGATCTCCATGACGCGACGACTGACATCAAGTTCAACAACTGGTGGCAGATGGTGACAGCAACCGCGAATATCGGTCGTCATGTCCTATGTCGAGTTTTTAAAAAAGACTGTGGGCAACTCAAAACACACAATAAGCTCTGCACTAAACTACATGTGAGAAGCTTGCTGCAAACTGAGCGCAACTAACTCCAGAATTTGCGGTCTGCATGCATCGGCGGGTCAGATGAACCTTGCATCCATATCCATGCTGCCCTATTTTCCAGATAGTCTATAACACGCTGTGCATGTTACAGTGCATGATACTAACTCAAATATTATTTTTTTCAGTTTGACATTTTATAACAATGTTTATCAATATCTGATTTATTTGCGCCATTTTCTCGAATGGCTTTTTCAGAATGAGTAAAGCAATTTTGCAAGATAATCATAATTCATTACGTCTTTACTGATTGTTTATTTTGTTTCCATGGTTACTGTGGTTCTGGTTAATATCCTTATTTTTCTGATTTTCTGAAATGTGTTGAATAAGGATAACAAGTGAGAACATGATGATTGAAGTCATGGGCGTCGATACTTACGTAATACCCATTGATCAGGGGGGGATGGATGAATGAATCATCCCCCCCTGATCAATGGGTATCAATGACATATCGACGCCCGTGATTGAAGTTGTGCTTGGACTGCTTGGAGAGAAGATCATGATGCATGGTTGGCATATGAGTGGAATGTGCAGAATGACGGTGGTACAGTGGAACCTCGTTATAACGAGGTCCTTGGGACCATGAAAATTACCTTGTTATATCAGGTTTTGTCATTATATCAGGGTAAAAAAACAAAGAAATATAAAGGGCTGGGACCAGCAAAATGACCTTGTTATAACGAGGTTCCACTGTACAATAAAATGCCCCACAGTGTTAGGGCATAGATATGGATGTAACAGGTCATTAGAACCTTGATTCATATTCTAAAATAATTCTAATCATCACAGGAAAACATTAATTTTTAATCTATAACCAACCATAGGTATAACCTGTATAATATGATATCATACCTTTTTATAATGTTTTATGATAGGTCTTCATTATGTGTGAAATTTTCCATCATTGAAAGAAGTTAAAGTGGTCAAATAAAAAATATAAATTTACTTGAAAAGTCCAAAAGTGGATTTAGCGCCTTTTGGAATTAAAGTCTTCATTTATACCCATCTTCTCTTCAATTCCTGTCAAAAGTATACATGCACACACATACACAAACAATTTAACATACTTATTTGTTTGAGGATGTTAGTAGACATGATTTCATGAATGTTGACGGTGAGTTTTTTTCTAGTTCGACCACATCCCAAACTGATCCAAATTGCTAAATAATTGAAATTTGTGTTCAAAACAGGCTGCCAAAAAGAACAAAACTTGCAGATTTGTCTTATTTTCATAGAGACCCATCAGCATGCTGCATTGTTTTACAATTGATCGGATATTTTTACTTTAATTCGAGACACTCATAAAAGTGTGCCCATTCCCATCCCACATACTGTACACACATATCAAACTTTCACACATTGTTTTGCTGTAATGTGAGCAAATTATCTTTATTACCAAAAAATAAACAAAACATAGCAATCAGCTTTTTTTCAGTCTGAATTTCGTAAACAAACTACATGTAGTAGCCAAGGTAAAATTCACATGTAAGATAGTCATGAAAATGGATTATTATGGAATTTACTCACTCTATAAGTAAAATATTCCCAAAATAATCAGCAGATGGAATGTAAGTAAGATGTGACCATAATGGTATTCCTGTGCTGAAGGAGATTTGCAGAGAAATGTCACTTTGAAAATGTTATAAATAGTCTGTACAGCCTACAGGTTAGAAGTGCCAGTAGACGATCGTGATGCGAAGGCTTCCTGAAGCCTGTATATGAGTCTGAAGGGAAGGTTGCCCTATCCATCGTTACGGCGCAGGATGGTAGTGGCACTCTCACCTGGCACCCCAGATAACCCCAACACCACCGTGCCATTTGCCTATAGGCAGCATGATTGTTTCTCCTGGGAAAAGAGCAATAGAAAGAGAAAAGAAAAGTTTGTGAGAAAAGGTATTACAAAAATCTAATTGTATGACCCATATGAGTGCTTATTAATCAGTTGTTATTAATACAATGTGTAATATACAGGGTATTGTATAGTAGTTCTAAATGTCTTTATGTACATGGACTGTATCATACCCTTATAAAAAAGTACCATGGTAATACCATGGTAGTACCATGGTAATACCATGGCACGGTACAATACCGTGTTGACACGGTATATTGGCCCAGGTTCTGTACCATGGTATACCGCGGTATTACCATGGTATTACCATGGTAGTACCATGGCATCGTAGTAACACGATATATTATACCATGGTAGTACCATCGTAGTACCGTGGTAGTACCATGGTAATATCGTGGTTTTGTTGGTCCGTGGAAGTACCATGGTAGGTAGTACCGTGGTAGTACCACGGTATAGTACCGTGGTAGTACCATGGTATGGTAATACAGTGGTAGTACCATGGTAGTACTACGGTATAGTACCGTGGTAGTACCATGGTACTATACCGTGGTACTACCATACCGTGGTACTACCACGGTACTATACCGTGGTTACTACCATACCGTGGTACTACCACGGTACTATACCGTGGTACTACCATGGTACTATACCGTGGTACTACCACGGTACTATACCGTGGTATACCATACCGTGGTACTACCACGGTACTATACCGTGGTACTACCATACCGTGGTACTACCACGGTACTACCACGGTACTATACCGTGGTACTACCACGGTACTATACCGTGGTACTACCATACCGTGGTACTACCACGGTACTATACCGTGGTACTACCACGGTACTATACCATGGTACTACCATACCGTGGTACTACCATGGTACTATACCGTGGTACTACCATCATGCTACTATACCGTGGTACTACCACGGTACTACCATGCCATGGTACTACCACGGTACTATACCGTGGTACTACCACAGTACTATACCGTGGTACTACCATGGTACTACAATACCATGTTCCTCTACAGTAATATACCGTGGTACTACCATGGTACTACCACGGTATACAGTACCGTGGTAGTACTATAGTAATACCATGGTATTTCTTTAGAACATACAATTGTTAATTACACTATCAGCAGTACCAAGCAATCAAAAAACATAAACAATCAATCAATCAACAATGTTCAAAATACATTCCAAAATCATCATTATGCACTTTATACATGACAGTTTGAAAGGACTGAAATACTAGTAATGTGTGTACATTGCATTAAAAACATTTATTAGAATGGCAACATCTGTAGATGGACATTATTTTGTAATACTTCCAAGTTTAACAAACTTTTGAGATCTGGATGATATATGTGCATTCACATGTCATGGTAAGTTCCAACATTTATAAGACATATGAACATGATTGTACTTCAATTTTCGTTCTCCAAATGAAATTCGCAAAACATGCATCATCTATCAGAGTTATTTTCTACAAAACATACATCACAATTGAATAGAAGAAGTTCCAATTGTAAAGGTTTGGATTGAAAGTCATACTGCACTCATGCAAGTTATTTCAAACAAAAATATAAAGAACTCTCTATGATATGTTGCATGATACTTTCATAGCTTTTTGAATGCCCACTTTCCCTACATACTAATACATGTGAAAAATTTGACTTGAAAGAGCTATGTACAGTAGGACAAACTGTTAGGGTGGAATTATTATCAAAGGTTAAATTCAGCATGGTGCTAAAACATGTCATTTGCGTCGTTTTAAGGAACAAGTGGGTTTAATTTAACTCGGTGTCTTATGGAAAACCGGGTAATTGATGCTTTGCAACCAGTCTCCTTGGCATTTTCTTGATTTTGTAATCAATTCAATAAACGCATTCTACATTTGGTTTCGACAGCAGTGGTATGGAGGTTTCCCTGAGACGAGACCATATCATATAGATGAATAGTGAAATAAATCAGAAAAAATCGACGATAATCGTCAGTTTTCTTACACACTTTTTAAAAATCTGCTTGCCAGTAGGCGTAAAAAATATGCGTCACGCGCAATGGTTAAATCATAGGTTTTGTACATTACGGCGTTTGACAAGGATAAGCGCACATCTACATGTAGCAACAAGCACACATTTACCTGTGCATTATTTGCATTGCGGCTCTCCATAAAGTGATGGGTTAAGTTTAACACAGGCTAAATTTAACCCGTTG
>JBAMJV010014410.1:0-52474 GCA_037951105.1 Echinarachnius parma
AGGTGATATCAGACAGGGGCACTGGGTGACCGGTGTAGTAGGGATTTTTTGTCCAGGGTGTCCAGAGTACAAATAATCCCTATGGGATATCGTTGGATCAATTATCCCCTGGAGAACCTCTAGGGGATAATTGTCCACTGGTCCCAGGGATTAGTGTCCCATTGTGTGAATCGATTTCCGACGTTGATTATTTGGCTCATAAAAATCATTTGGCCGACGAATGGATGTAGACAAATCTTAAGGTTGTGTGATATGAAATCGTAACCGTATATGTCTTTTTAGTTTCTTGTTTGTAAAGCTAATTCTATCTAATATGGGGCTCATCATAATCATCGGGGGCACCCACGAACCTCAATACTTTACTCCTACGTATTTGAGGTTAGCAACTATTTGAATGCCGTCGTACCCGTTTAAAAGTTTAATACTCTATGGCCAATTTAGTTGCTAACTTCAATCACCTCAAAATATAGTTTAAATTCGCACACCTCGTAATTGAGTGTAGCGACTTTTTTTATGTCATAACCCGTTACAAAGTTAATGATCTATGGCCCGATTTAGTTGCTAACTTCAATCACTCAAATCTAGTTTAATTCGCCACCCTCGTAGTTAACGGTTAGCAACGAGATTTTTAACGTTGGTAGCCGTCGCTTCAACGTTAATACACTCTAATGGCCAATATAGTTGCTAACTCTTAATCATTAAAATCTAATTTAGTTCGGGTTTTGATTTTGAATAAAATCAACGTCATTTCTTTTAATAGACTTGAATAATAAATGACATAGTTGCTTCTTCCCATATGTACAGTACGTTATACTTCGGGTTCGAAATCAATATCACGACTAATAATTGGCTCTTAATAAATCTGTTCTGGCGAATATGGGGCAGACGCACGGTAAAGTTATACATTTCGAGTCCGAATGCAGTCAGAGGATGTGAGGCTTGTACGTACTGACTTCCGACGCCGCAACGCAAGCGGGCGCCATAGGCGCCCGGAAGTGGGGGGGGGGGGGGGGGGGGGGCGGCCCGCCCCCCCCCCCCCCAATCCAAAGAATGTGGGTGAGGGTGGGCAAAACGCGTTTTTGCTCCCCCCCCCCCCCCCCCAAAAAAAAAAAAGAGCCCCCCCCCCCCCCTCAAAAAAAAGAAAAAAAAAAAAAGAAAAGAAAGAAAGAAAGAATGAAAAAGGAAAAGAGGAAACTTAAATGTATCAGCCCGATACTTGTTTAATTCTAACGTTTTAAACGAAGCTATACAAGTCATCCATTTAACGTTTTCGCTGCGCGCCTTTGCGCGCAAATAAATCATCTCAGTTTGTTGTGTAACTTGCGTATGGTGTACATCTGGGATGGATTTTTCTGTACCGGTCCACGTAGTTCCTGTGTAGGCTGTTATTGCCCTGGCTGTTTGTGTGACGTTTCACCAAATTGCAAACCCTTCCACTCTGGCCCTGACCCAGCCCCTCGGTCGCGTTCGCTCCCTCGGGACTCATTTTTGCTGTAAGCTTTGATGTTGGATCATACAAATGTGCCACATATGGTTTATGTTTTTATGCACCAGAATGCACCATTCCAAGTATATAAATGGCAAAATCTTCCCGCGTGGGAGGGGGACTCCGCTCAGGTCACTTCTCTCCCTCGGGCTTGGTCGCTATACCCTCGCAATGTATCACTCTCACCTCTGGCTCAAAGTGTTGGCAACTCTTGTGAGTGGGGTTGGGCATGAGCCCCTAAACACATAAATCGTGAGCCCCCTTAGGGTTTTGCCCCCCCCCTACCCTCCTCCCCCCAATCCAAAACTGCTTCCGGCGCGCCTGCACGGCGCTCTGTGCTGCGCAGTCTGGCCTGCAAGTGCAGTAGTCCACGTCAAATGTCAAACTCAACAACGCGTGACATGCGCCCAGAAAAAACGCTCATAATAAAAGAATGCATGACTGTTTTACCGTTCTGTATTCATATTTTGGCAGATGTTCATTTGTTCTTGTTTGTATATTATAAAGCGCGCTAATTCGTGAACAATAGCACACCAGAATTTGAAAGGAGCTCCGGAGGGGCCAATCAATGTTCACTGCCTAACCTCAAATACCAAATAAAATATTATCTAATTAAACAAAAATTGGTAAGAAAAAAAAATCACATTTTGGGGTGAACAGGACCCCTTAAAAACAAATGTATTGGTCAAGTTATTAGTAACTTTTGATAAATGATAGAAATTTCATTCTTTTTTTTCTGTCCTGTTTATGGACATCTCAGCGCTTGTCGTCGGCTTTTACCGTGTGTGTATTGAACACTAAAAGACTAAAATAATGATAGTCGACAAAAGACAGCAACAACGACGATTTCACCATAGATGGAAAGAGATTGAAGTAGTCAGTCAGGTTTGAATATTTGGGTTCCATAATCAATAACAAAGTGGGGAGAGCACCACAGAGATAATTGAGAAGAACTGGCAATAGCAAGATCAACCGTGCAGAGCATGTCTCATATCTGGAGAAGCACCAAGGCCTATCACCTCGATCTGAAGGTTCGACTTCTTCGTGCAAACTGCATTCTCTCATTGCTACATATGGATGCGAGTCTTGGGCCAAGACAAAGAACGACAGAAAAAGAGTTGACGCTTTTGAGATGTGGTGCTACGAGAAGAGCTTTTACGAGGTGTCTTGGAGAAGTTTGGCAAGAGGACTAAGTTAGACAGTGCTTGGTTATTTGTCAATGATATGGTACAGACTTAATTATCAGAACGGAATCAGAGGGATTATGGAACAGAACTAAAGTAATTTGGGAACATCGTTGGAGAACTGAAGGAATAGAGAAAAGAATACTGTATAGGCGCAATTGAATGAAAACGTGACAGAGGTCGTCCTCCTACATCTTGGACTGACGATATCAAGAGAGTGTCCGGGGAAGGAATGAAGGGTGACAACAGCACTTGGCAGAAGACAGAGTTGCATGACGTGCTCTCGTGAAGACCACAGCAGCGCTTTACAGCGCCACCTGAACTTGATGATGAATGATGATGTAAGATCGGATGTGAAATTGTACATCAAATTGAGTTAAGCCCGACGCAGACAGCTAGAGCCGACTCGGTCCGATGCGACTGGTTTTCAGCTGATTAACTCGGTTTTACCAGTAGCCAAGTCGGAGGTCATTCAAGGCCGATTTGAACATGTTGGAGTGGCTCCGACTGAGCGAAACTGACTCGGCTCTGTGCCGGGCTTTAGTCCACACGTCACATGACAATCACAAAGGAAAAATGGTGTGTGGCAAACATCCCTGAGCGTGTGCCATTTATCCCTAATTCTTTGTAGGGATTTCTAGGGATTTCTGTCCATGATGACGTCACTGCCCAATTAATCTCTGGCCGGACAATTATCCCTGTCGACACCGGAATATGTTTGATCACATAATTCTATACACCCATTATGTTATTATAATAAAAGCAAGAATCGATGCTGTCTGCATTATTTATTATAAATGTTTCCTGTTTCCAACAACATATTTTGCATAATGAAGTAATGCCAACATTATACATTGACAAATTCCCACAGTATTACGGTTTTCTAATGACAGGCCACAAAAATATAATTTGTAAATCTCTATTGCACAAAATGTTATGCCATTTCATAGAGAGTGAACATGATAAATACACATTCCATTTACCATGTTTACAGAACATAGACTACTCTACTTTTGTTGCTCCCTGAACCTAAAGTGTAGTTGGGGTAGTTTAATGTTATTTAACATTTATTCAGAGATGGGGTCAGTGCAATATGGTATTATATAGCTCAGGCGTTAAAGAGCAGGTATAGCGGTCAGGAAGGACTCGGGTTCAAATTCAGGAAGAATCTCATGTTCTTTGCTTTTTTTCATTAATATAGATAATTGCTGTTCAGTTTCTCTATAATTATCTTTAAATGAACGTTATTTGTCAACGTAGTGCTTACCCCACTGTCCGCCTGAGTCCGCAAGAAATAATAGAGGAACGTATGTTGGTCCTGAGCTGTGCAGAGAGGCCCAGGTCGCTTCCTGGGTTGAGACTGCGGCAGTTCTGTTTGCAATCTTTCCCAACGTGAGCTTGGTCGGGACGTAACGGTAGCATCTCCACCACCAACTCCCCCCATGTCGTGTCCGGACAGATGGTAGATGACGGCAAACCAAAACACGAGGTTGTGAATGAGCAACCACGATGAGGCACGTCAGCAAGAGCAGCGAGACATCATTTCTTGAGTACGTTGAGATGCTGATATCAAACATAATGAGGAATATATAAAATATGTAATTAATAAGCAATATACAGGTTGCCTCCCAAAAAACGGAACGGATACTTACAATAATAAAGAAACATGATGTCTAGATTCACGGGACCATGGCATCTTTTAAAAAGACAAATTATACCGAGAACAACGAGAACATTTTGGTCGAGTAGTTTTGGGGGTTTAGGGTTGTGTCTAGAGTGACACCATGTCAAGAAGAAACAAACATCAAAATTCCTTATCCCGCAGGGTGTGTGCCCTGGGGGTGTTTCACTAAGCACTAAAATCGATTTTAGATCGATCTTAGAGGACACTGAGGCACTTAAAATCGATTTCGATTTTAGTGTCTGTTTCACAAAGCACACTGGGATTGGTTTTAGTCTTAAAATCCGATTTTAGCCTAAAATCAGTCTGAGACCGGTTTTAGGCCTGGGAACGGTATGGGAAAAAAAAGTTAAAGTCTTTCTCGTACCAATGTTGGCACATAAGCCGGCGCCCTATCTCCGTTTCAATAGCCCTAGGGCCACACGTCTACTAATGTAGCGAAATTTACAGAAGGGGGCTAGTCCTCTGGGTAACTCGTGTGATTAACTTTCCCTTCTCCAGTCTATAGAATGCCGAGTGTCTGGCTAGAAGGCAGAAGGTACCAATTTTTAAAGTCTTTGGTATGACCCGGTCTGGGGTTCGAAACCGGACCTCCCGTGCATGAGGCGGACACTCTAACCGCTAAGCCCGATGACTCGGTGTCAGTGGAAAGGGATTGTATAAATGATATTTATACATGACATTGGTGTGAATTACTGAGTTGGTAATTAATTATATGCTGTATATTATTAACATTCTGATTATTTCAAAAATATTTTGAAACGTAGTTATAATCTTGATTATTTTTAGCCAACTAATTATGTCATCTTGTAATTCGTGCCAATATCCATGATTTTTAAAATATATAATAACACTGTAGATATGACAATAAACGATGTATTTAAAAGCATGCATTATAATATTCCAGTACAAATGCAACATACCGACGAAGACAATTAACACTGACATTAAGATGCCCATAACAAACATGTATACATACAACTATATACACACTTACGCGCACGTAATTTAGTAATACACTCTTACTTTGCATTCATTCACTTATGATCATACACATTCCACTAATACACAACTCACCGGGCAAACAACAATTCACCAACTACTAGTATTTATGAAAGTAGATGAACACACCCATACATACTACATACATACATACACACACACGCACGCACACACACACATACATACACACACGCGCGCATACACATACGCACACACACACATACATACCCTCATAATCACAAAATATGCACAAATAATACTACATTTATAACTACAAGCTACGCATGCACATGCTCAAACACAATGTTTTATGCTCTAAAATCAATGCAGCAGTTTCAGCATAAGAAAACATTATACATACAAAATAAGTACGCACATTCCAATGCGTGGAATCCACCCAGCCCCCCCCCCAAAAAAAAAACAACAATATGTAATAAGATGGTTAGTTTCAAGAGATAGTTGTTCGTAGTTTAAATTACAAGGCGAAAATATCACAAAGTAGTGTAGTGTTTGGTTGTAAAATCATAATATTCAACAATTTAATGGGATGGAATAATTTCAAATACCATATAACAATGTATATATAGATTATTTGATAATTTGTAGTAATAATTGGAATTAATATATTTATGATCGATTGTGGGAGATAGGGATCGATCAAAAGTTGAACTGAGAAATTAATCAAGCAAACATTCACAGATATAAATAAATGAAAACACGAACATTATTTTATTTAACAACTGTTAATTAAATGCTTCCATGACAATTTACACAATTCATAGGGATGACATTTATTTCAAATGCCATATAAGATGTATATTTTGTATTTGATCATTAATAGTAAAAGTTATATTATTTATTAGTGATCGATTATCGGAGTAAGGAATCGATCAAATGTTGAACCGGAAAGATGAATCAAGAAAAGATTTACAAATGTAAATAAATGAAAACACATTATAATTTACCAAACATCAACTGTTAATTAAATACTCCGTGACAATTACACAATTCAAAGGGATGGAATTATTTCAAACGCCATATAAGATGTATATTTTGTATTTGATCATTAATAGTAAAAATTAGATTATATATTAGTGATCGATTATAGGAGTAAGGAATCAATCAAATGTTGAACCGAAAGATGAATCAAGAAAACATTTACAAATATAAATAAATAAAAACACATTATAATTTACCTAAAAGATCAACTGTAAATTAACTACTCCCATGACAATTTTTAATGATATATTCGGCCATAGGCCTTTTTGCTAATTCTTACTTATATTTTAATATAATATGGATGAAATAAACTGAAAGAATATAGCATTATCAAATTACTTAAAAGTAAGTCACAGTTTTGATACACATTACCCTGTTTTAAAACAATGTAATATAGTATTATTAAGAAATTAACAAGAAAATAATTAAGAGATCACATATTGTTTTGAGTATTGGATAGATATTTGTAATATTACTAAAATATGTTGTATTGTATGTCATCTTTACACAAAAAAGTTATCTCTGATGTTTCGGTTATAGTAATAACATTAATTAAATTAACATGTAAGTGCTATTCTACTATGCACTACCCTGTAAATCAATCTATACATACTACAATTCAAAATTTACAATATGAATAGAGGAAAAAACAAATAGTACATAACACACATTATATTCCAATACAAATTAACAATTTAAAAACACATTTACAACGAAACTAAACATATGTCTCTATAAAATTAAATAAAGTCATTATCACTGTCATTACTGTTTTTGAAATAATGTGAATTATTATTTTTACAAAATGCATGCAGACATACAAATAGGAATACTTAATACAAACATATAAATCAAAACTGGATCCATTTTCTTCGTGTAATGATATGTTGGTATTCATAAACATACATTTCATTTCAATCAACCACTTATTACAATACATACCATAACAAAAACAACAATCCTACTGGTTAAACATTTCTGTTCATTGATGTGTTTGTTAAATTATAATAAGTGTCTTGTAAAATGTGACTAATCTCAATATTATCATAAAGATGGCAGAAGCAAGTACTTCAGAACCCCAAACCCAGTAACTAAGTAATTTTATTTGTGAATACTAAAATCAACAAAATAAAAAGAATGTAATAAAGAGTTTGCATGTCAGCAAAATACCCTGTGATTAGTTGACTAAATTCTAATGTATCATATTTAAATATATAAAAGAAAAATTACTTTAGTATTTGGGGAAACTTTATATCATGGACATTCTTTCTCTGTTTGACATAAACAAATGAAATACATTTCTCATATAACTCGTGTGAAAAAAAATACCAAAGTTGACTAAGATGAAGTGTAAATATGGGTAAGTAGATGTTTACTCCAGGGTAACCCTACATACAGCACTCCTGCCAAAGCACCTTCACTTGACCATGGATGACATCTTGGCTGCACTTTCATGCAAAATGTAAACAAACAGAGGGAACATAAGATATCACATGAACGTGTCTTATCATTATAGTTAAGGAATGTGCACGATTTGAATTTAAATAATGTCTACCTTATTTGTGACATTCTCTCTCCTCAATCCAGATTTATTAAAAAAAAAAAAAAAATACAAATTAAATGAAATACTTTTAGTGATATCAACACGATTTGGTACTAACTTCCTTGGAAACTAATTATCAAAACCCTTTAAGTAAAAAGCCTGTTATCATTCCAAAAGAGCCATTCAAACCACAAGAAGAACTCTCTAAAAAAAGACATTGGTTTCCAACCATTTCTAATACAAAAGTATGCATGTGATGTTTTGTAGAAATAGAGAGATCATCAACATGAACTAATTGAAAACCTCTTTGAACATTTTTGAACAAATGTAAACATTGTTTTTAATAAAAAAAAAATCATCGAATAAATCTGGGGCCCAGATTTATTCCGATTGAATATATTTATTTATATTTCAGCCGTTTGTGAACCGATTTTGATCATAACAAAGTTTATTCTGTCATTACAATTATATGCTCCTTACAAATTTTTACACTTTGTTTTTCATAATCTCACAAAACAAATTTTTCATGCAGAGCCCTCTATGCCAAAACTGAATTACACCTTTTACATCAATGCAGATCAACAACAATAAAAAATACAGGTAAATAAATTTTGTGGAAATATTGCAAAGTATTGCGAATTCGGGAATACCGATCACGACGGTCTATTGTAATGTAAGAACGTGCGTGGTTTTCTTGCCGTCGCTGGTCTCGTAATGAGGGTTTTTTTTTCTGCTTGCTGATTTCATAATATTATCTTTCCAATCAACGACCATGATTTGAGTCTACATTTGGTTGTATGTCTATGCTACGTGAATTCACTAGTTTAAATTCTTCTTTCCCAAATTGTCGCAAAAGGGTAGACAAACTTGATTTTAAGCCTATTTCTTTATATTAGGGTTTTTTTCTGCATGCTGATGTCATGTTATCTTCAAATCAACGACAATGATTTGAGCTCTACACTCTAGTTGTACGTCATTGCACTGAATTCCCTAGTTAAATCCCTGTTCCCCAAATTGTCGCCAAATAGTGTTATAAATTTGGTTTCAACCCAATTTTCTTTATGCACCTGCCATTCCCCTTTAACCCTCTAAAAGTACCAGTGGGGACCAGTGCCAAGTTCCTAATCAACAAATGCCACAGTATTTGGAAATGACCACAGAAATAGTTATTTGAGCATTTGAAAGAATATGTTTTTAAAGGGACATTCCCTCTTTTGCAAAGCCAAATTTCAAAGTTGCGAGGCTATTGTTTTATATGACAGAACATTCTATGTAATAGCATGCCTTTTGTGTGTGTTTCATTCATACCCCATCCGTCAACAGTAGACTGTTCAGACGTTTTGTAAAAGAGGGACTGTCCCTTTAAAGCAAATGCCCAACTCTTTAAGGTTATGGTGTGCACTGAACAATACAGTCACTGACGTATACAACTGGACCACTCGATACAATGGGCATAGTCAATTACTCTATTGCGTTGTGTATGTGCTAATCGGTAGTCTTCAAGAGGGATACAAACACCTCATTACATGTTGTAATGCCAGCAGTTGGCACATAAGGAGTTAATAAACAAGACGACTCTGTTTTGATAGCCATCACAATTCAGCTCCCCTGTCGTAATCAAACACTTGTTTTGACTTTCCTATTGCGCCCAACAATTATATTGGTGGTGCAATGTTGCGTTAAGCCGAATCGTTTGACGTATGGGGATTGCAAATAAATTGAATTCGTATGAAATTTAAAATACGTAGAGTTTTAATGCGGTATTCTTTATATTAGCACTCTGAATACGCAATTTAAAGAATACGTATGGGGAAACAAAAGCCTTTAGTCTGACCTAAAATTATGGGTGATATTCCCAGACCAAAAGATATTCAGACTATTTGTATAACACCATGTCGATCTTCTGTGTGGTGTGGAGGGGCGGGGGGGGGTGGGGGGTGGGGGTCACTCCCATCATAACAGGCTACGCACCCGCGTCCAAAATTCATGTTCCGCGCTAAACGGGCGTTTCCTTAAAAAACAAGGAAGGTTTTTCAAGCACTCATCGCACTTCAGGGTCCCTTGAACAAAATATTAAAAGGGTACCTTTTCAGATGCGCAGCTCAGGTATTCGACGTCCCCTAAAGGGTGTAAAGGGCCGATTTCAGATACAATCGGCACTTACTTTAACAGGCAATTGCATGCTTATTACTGACTGATGTTGTACGATCAACTTACTGTTATTGGTCGAGAAGTATGGGAAAGGATGATCACAATGATCGATTTCTTTTTTGCCACTCGTCTTTGTTTGTTTTTTACTTATTCTCGCGTGAATCAGTCTGAGTGGCTGTATCTGCATGAATGTTGTATAAACTGTATATTATTATGCTGTGAAATGTGCGCTACGCGCCATGTGTTAATCACATTCATCACAGTGGTTGCTATTATCATGCAGTATTTCCAGCATGATTTCCAGTGTCAGAAACACAAATTAGTGTTATGAAGGCGCGAGTCACGTAATATAATACTAATAAACGGCATAGGCGCCGGGAAGTGCGGGGGGGGGGGGGGGGGCAGGGGGGGCGGCCGCCCCCCCCCCCCCCAATCCATAAAGTTGTGTGGAGTGGGGGGGGGGGGGGGTAAAACGCGTTTTTGCCCCCCCAAAGAGCCACACCCTCCCCCCCTAAACAAAAATTAAAAAAAAGAAAAAGAAAGAAAAGAAAGAAAAGAAACAAAAAGGAAAAGAAAACATTAAATGAATCAGCCAATACTTTGTTAATTCTAACTTGTTAATTCAACTAAGTTATATCCATTACACGTTTTCGTTGCGCGCTTCGCGCGCAAACAAATTATCTCAGTTTGTTGTGTAACTTGTGTATGGTACGTCTGGGGTGGATTTTTCTGTACCTGGTCCACGTAGTTCCTGTAAAGGCTGTTATTACTCTGGCTGTTTGTGTGACGTGCACAAAATTGCACGATTTCAAGTATATAAATGCAAAATCTTCCCCGTGGGAGGGGGATACCCCCTCCCAGACCCTCCCCCTCTGGCTCTGCCCAGCCTTCGGTTGCTTCGCTCCCTCGGGACTCATTTTTGGCTGTAAGCTATGATGTTGGATCATACAAATGTGGCATATGGTTTATGTTTTATGCACCATATTGCACCATTTCAAGTATATAAATGCCAATCTTCCCCGTGGGAGGGGGATACCCCCTTCCTACCCCCCCCGCCCCCCCCTCTGGCTCTGCCCCAGCCCTCGGTCGCTTCGCTCCCTCGGGACTCATTTTGGGCTGTAAGCTATGTTGTTGGATCATACATAATGTGGCAAATGGTTAATGTTTTTATGCACCAGATTGCACCATTTCAAGTATATAAATGCAAAATCTTCCCCGTGGAAGGGGGATACCCCCTCTCAACCCCCCCCCCCCCTCTGGCTCTGCCCCAGCCTTCGGTCGCTTCGCTCCCTCGGGACTTATTTTGGGCTGTAAGCTATGTTGTTGGATCATACATAATGTGGCAAATGGTTTATGTTTTTATGCACCAGATTGCACAATTTCAAGTATATTAAATGCCAAATCTTCCCCGTGGGAGGGGGATACCCCCTCCCAAAACCCTCCCCCTCTGGCTCTGCCCCAACGTTCGGTCGCTTCGCTCCCGCGGGACTCATTTTGGGCTGTAAGCTATGTTGTTGGATCATACATAATATGGCAAATGGTTTATGTTTTTATGCACCAGATTGCACCATTTCAAGTATATAAATGCCAAATCTTCCCCGTGGGAGGGGGATACCCCCTCCCAAACCCTCCCCCTCTGGCTCTGCCCCAACATTCGGTCGCTTCGCTCCCTCGGGACTCATTTTGGGCTGTAAGCTATGTTGTTGGATCATACATAATGTGGCATATGGTTTATGTTTTTATGCACCAGATTTCACCATTTCAAGTATATAAATGACAAATCTTCCCCGTGGGAGGGGGATACCCCCTCCCAAACCCTCCCCATCTGGCTCTGCCCCAGCCCTCGGTCGCTTCGCTCCCTCGGGACTCATTTTTGGTTGTAAGCTATATTGTTGGATCATGTTTTTATGCACCAGATTGCACAATTTCAAGTTTAAAAAATGCAATAGCTCCCTATTACCGTGGGAGGAGGGACTCCGCTCAGTCACTTTGCTTCCTCTGGCTTGGTCGCTTTATCCTCGCAATGTCTTACTCGCACCTCTGGCTTAAAGTTGGCAACTCTTCGAGTGTGGTTTGGCATGAGCCCCTAAAGACATAGATCGTGAGCCCCCTTAGGGTTTTGCCCCCCCCCCCCCCAATCCAAAACTGCTTCCGGCGCGCCTGATAAACGGTGGTATCTAACGACGGTTTTGTACAGCTAGACCCTGGCCTAGGCATAGGGCTAGGCAGTACGTTATGCTGACTCCAGGCCGACCAGCCCGGCGTTCGAAGCTGGAAGTGGCGCCCGCAGTATTGTAATAGTGTTTTGGCTCTGTAAATTTGCAACAATAGTACTAGTTATGAAAAGAAGAAATGGTTGATTTGAAGTGTGATTGTTGTTGAATGCAGATTGCAGATCATTCACAAGTAAATATTTCTTCCCACACGAACATCAGGCAAGATTTATTTTTGTTGCTGTTGGTGCTTTGGCTGTGCCTTTGCATTTACAATACATTGTCGATGTTTGCCTTTGCGGACACCAGAAAACTACACCTTTAATCCATAAAATAGTTGCATGTGGGTTTCCTGGGTTATTTTAATATGTTGAACATGACGATATGAATTAAAGAGCTTTCTTCTAGAAAACTACAATCAATTATGTTTTACGTAGCAACAATTATATGCTCCTTGACCTGCATAATGTATTGGTTTGCTACCACCGATGCTGAAGGATTGGGACCTGTCTTGTTCTTGGTTATGATTAATGATGCTGCCATGGACACCCCTGATAGGTGGAAGTATGTTGACGATTTGACACTCGCAGAGTATAGGAGTCACTAACAACCATCCCATTTGCAAGACCTTGTTACTCAGTTGACTGGATTGTTTCTTGAAAATCATATGACACCTAAACCTAGCAAGTGTAAGATCATGCACATTTGTTTCATGAGAAATCCCCCTAAATTCTCTGAAATTAGCATTGGCGATACTGCTCTCGAAGCTGTTACACACGTACGCTTGTTGAGTGTAACTTTGCAGTCTCATTTGAAATGGGACCTTCACATTGATACTATTACCAAAAATGCCTCTAGACGTTTGTTTATTTTGAAGAAGTACAACCCTCCTATTGTTGATATTGTAGCAATATAACATCATACATAAGACCTGTCTTAGAATATGCCTCACCTGTTTGGTCTTCCTCCATTACTCTTCAACAATCAGAGAAAATCGAACGAATCCAGAGACGTGTCACAACAAATATTCTTATTTTTAATACCACTCTCACGTATGAAGGAAGATTACAAATTCTAGATCTCCCATCCTTGCAGGAACGAAGAGTTGAAACTTTCGTTATTATTTTCACGACACAGAGAGCTGCTTCCCCCTTACAAAGCTCTCTACCCAACTTTCGCCCTTTGCGCCAAAGTGACGGCCTGGTTGTTCCAAAATGCAGAACCAACGGCTATAAAATAAAATAAATCAGCTATCCCTGCATTTATTTATATAGATGTAACAGAGGGTATACGAGAGTAATTGAATGTCATTTAATGCTCTCACAAAATGGGATAGAGGGTCGTACTTATAAAATCCCTTAAATGGAGTATTGTCATTGAATGCTTGAAGAGACAAGGAATTTCTTTTTGATTTTGTGTAAAAGGCGGGAAATCTAATGGAAATGGTTAAAGTCGGCGGGTAATTGAACGCCGGATAGAAGTCTCATACAAGGGGATATGAAGTATTATCAAGTGTAAACACGTCATTGTTTGTTTTTTTTTGTTTTTTTTTATGAGACAATGTATTTGGTTTCTCTCTTGATTATGTAATTTTGTTTACAGTCGTAGAAGGTTGTCTACTTGTTGAGACATCATGTCTGTTATTGGTTATTCAGGATTGAGGGTTTTTTTTCTTTTTGATTCCTTTCCGGTTTTTGTTTTAATAGAATGCTTAAAAAAAAGCAAAAGTAGATTTCTTTTTAGATAGTGTTTTGGGCTTCCGATATAAGGGGGTATTGAAACAAAAGCGATTCGTATGAGTTATTTTAAAAGAAATACATGGAATTGGTAAATACTTTTGTTTGGAGTATAATGAATGCGAAGTGATGGAGAAAAGGGTTCAGTGCTTGACGAAAGGGTTCCTTCTAGCTGGAAATGCAGTGATTACCCTCGCAATCCCGAGGCATTTGGGGTTTGGCTACCTATTATAAGCCCCTATAGATTGGTGCAGTCTGATCTCGGTCAAGACTGAAGGATGTTAAAGAAAGGCAAAATTCAGTAGTGACGTGTTTTGTCTATTGTTTATTCTTATTTTTGTGTAGTGAAGGGGATGGGTGGCGGCTCATTCGGACGGTAGTTTATTATTATTCTTTTTTCGCACTTGGTGGTTCGATTCGATTTATTTGTTTTGTTCTTCTTTTTTCTTCTATGTATTGTTATTCTTGTGACTGTTTAACTTTTTTAATTTCTTTACCAAGGGGTATGGCGGTAGTTCCTCTTTTTTCATATTTTTGTGGTAACAGTCAGAATTATGAGGGTTACTCTAAAGAAGTGTGTGTCCCCTTCTCATTACTCAGGTTATATTTAAATAGAAATGATGATAAAGTTTATATGTATTGATATTGATATATAATGACGGACTTTGATAATATATCGTTTAATTGTAATTTTGTATCCTTGAATGTTAAGGGAATAAGGGAAAGAACAAAAAGGGGTGGTATTTTATCTTGGTTACGAGATAAACGAGTAGAAGTAGCTTTTTTGCAGGAGACTTACAGCACTAATGATGTTGAAGATGTATGGGGTTCTTTGTGGGATGGAACAATTTATTATAGCCATGGGACAAATCACAGTAGAGGGGTGGCGGTATTGATAGATTCTAAATTAGATATCCAGGTTCTTCAAGTGCGCAATGATAATGCAGGGAGATTTATTATTTTAGACTGTATTATTCAGGGATTAAGATTAATATTAATAAACGCGTATTTTCCAGTAAGAGGGAAATCAATGGAGCAGATTGAGTTTTTGAATAGTATTGATAACAGTTTGGATACAATAAATGGTAATGGTAACCCAATAATTATGGGAGGGGATTTTAATATGATTTATAATGTTGATTTAGATTATTTGGGAAGTAATAAAAAAGAGGTACAGTCGATATTTCTTAAACACTTTGATAATTATAAGGATAAATGGACTTTATTAGATATTTGGCGGGGGAAAAATGGTTTTAAAAAACAATATACGTTTAAACAAATTAACCCCTTTGTCCAAAGTCGTTTAGATTATTTTTTTATTTCATATAGTTTAGAACAAATTGTCTTAAAATGTAATATAATACCATCAATTGCACCAGATCATTTTGCTGTTCAGTTACAATTTTATAATTTGCCTAATTTTTCAATTAAAGGTAAAGGTAGATACTGGAAGTTCAATAATAGTTTATGTGGAGATGGGGAATTTATTAGACAGATGGAAGTGGAAATAGGGAGATTAAGAAATATATATGAAAAAGAAATTAAAGATGTAAGAGTGTATTGGGATTTTTTGAAAATGAAAATTAGCAATTTTATTAGGAAATTTTCTAAAGAAAAATCTAGAAAAAGGAAAGAAAAAGTTCAAAATCTTGAAAATGATATAAGTGTAATTGAAAAAGAATTGATAGAAAAGGTAGAAAAGGAAAAGGTTGATTTGTTGGAAAATAAAAGAATGGAGTTAAAAAAATGTTATGAATATATTAATGAGGGTTTGAAAGTTCGATCTCGAGCATCATTTTATGAGAGAGGGGAACAAAATACTAAATATTTTGTGCAACTAATGGAAGCAAATAAAAAGAAGACAATTATAAGTAAATTATTAGTAGATGGAGGAAAAATAAGTTTTGATATGGATATTATTATTCGGGAAATACAAAGGTTTTATGCTGGATTATATTCCAAATTTGTTGTTGATGTAGAATTATTTAATGAAAGTTTATTTTTTAAAGGTTTGCCAAAATTAGGTTTAGAATCAAAGGAAATTTGCGAAGGTAATATAACTCAAGGGGAATGTATAGCGGTTTTAAAAGAAATGAAAGGTAATAAGTCACCCGGAAACGATGGTCTTAGTGTAGAGTTTTATGAATTATTTTGGCCTGTTATTGGTGATATTGTGGTAAGGGCTTTAAATGAAGCATTTGTTAAAGAAGAATTATCTTCTTCACAAAAACAAGCTATTATAATATTGATTCAAAAGGAAGATAAAGACCCCTTACAAATAACAAATTACAGGCCTATATCATTATTAAATGTAGATTACAAAATTTTAGCTAAGATATTGTCTGTTCGGATTAAAAAAGTATTAGGGGAACTTATTAGTATAGATCAGGTAGGATATTTAAAAGGGAGAAATATCGGTGAGGCTATAAGATTGATAGACGATATGATTTTCTATACTAAAACAAATAATATACCAGGGTTTTTATTAGCCATTGACTTTAAAAAGGCTTTTGATACTGTTTCTCATGATTTTTTGCAAAATGTGTTAAAGACGTTTGGTTTTGGGACTTCATTTTGTAAATGGGTTCGTACACTCTACAAGGGCGCTCAGAGTTGTGTATTTAACGGCAATGTATCGACTGGTTATTTTAATATTATGAAAGGGGTAAGGCAGGGAGACCCCTTATCACCCTATTTATTTATATTATGTATAGAAACTTTAGCACGCTCGATTAGGACCGACAATGAAATTTCAGGGTTTATTTTGGGAAATGCACATATTAAACAAGTATTATACGCAGACGATATGACGCTTTTTGTAAAAGATAAAGATTCGTTGATAAAATTAAATGAAAAATTTGAAACTTTTGCTATAATATCGGGATTACAAATTAATCGAGACAAAACATATGTTTTGTTATTAGGCCCTCTTCATGGAAAAGAAATTGTAACTCCTTTTGGTACAAAAGTTGGGATGATTAAAATATTAGGTGTATATTTTTCTATGGACCCTGAAGTTCGAGAAAGAATGAATTATAAAGAAATTTTAAGTAAAATTAAACATTTATTAATATGGTGGAAACAGCGGGACTTGACCCTGATGGGAAAAATTCAATTGATAAAGACGTTTGTGATTTCTAAATTAATATTTGTATCTTCACTCACTCCAATTCCGCAAGGTGTAATAGAAGATTTGAATAGATTAACATTTGATTTTTTGTGGCATGGAAAAGATAAAATTAAACGGGAAGTTACTTTTTTGAATTACGAAAAAGGGGGTCTAAAAATGATTGATTTTCAATTATTTATTCGGACACAGAGAATAATGTGGATTAAGAGACTTTTTGAGGGGGAATCAATGATGGGATGGAAAAGAGTTTTTAAATTCTTGACTAGACAAGCAGGAGGTTTGTTGGTTTTCTTTTGTAATGTTTCATTTGATTTATTGAATTTGTCACTTCCGGGTTTTTACAGGGAAATGTTAGAAGCTTGGATAGGTTCAAAAGATTTTTTGTTAAAAGAAACTGGAAGCAGGAATCAAATTGTTTTTAATAATAGATATATTCGAATTAATGGACAAATTTATTATAATGAAACATTATTTTTGAAAAATGTTTATAAAATACATCATATAGTCGATAGCAAAGGAAGAATAAAATCTGTCAAGGAATTTATGAGACTAGGATTAGATAGGTCAGAAATTGACATAGTGAAACAGATTTTTGAAAATATACCATTTATATGGAAACAATTGTTAAGTAGAGATTATAATGTGATGGAAGATACTGCACTGAATTTGGAGTTTCGATTGAGTGGAAAAGATTATTCATTGTGTGATATAACTTCAAAATATATATATGATCATTTGTTAAATTTAAGATTAGAGAAGTCTTTTGCAGTTCGCAACATAGAACACTTATATAATGTCTTTGGAAAAGATAATGAAAATATTTTCGTACGCTCCCGAAAATCCACGCTTAATAGTTCACTAAGGGAATTTCAATTTAAATTACTATACAATCTTATTTATACAAAGAAACACATGTTTACTTTTCATATGGGGGATAGTAATTTATGCTCTTTTTGTCATAAAATGCAGGAAACATATGAACATTTGTTTTACTTTTGTGAAAAAGTAAGAATGATCTGGGTAGACTGCGGTAACGAGTTTGATTTAGAAGAATTAATAAATATAGATTGGAAAGGGGTCCATGTAGGAATCAAGGTTAGTAATGTAGGAAAAGATCAATTATTAAATCATGTTATATTGTTGATAAAAAGTATGATATTTGTTAATAGTAGAACGAAAGATTATCCTCCAACTATAAAAGATATTAAAGATACATTATTGAAAAATAAAGAGGAAGAAAGAAAGATAGCTGAACAGAGAGGAACATTGCAAATTCATTATAGAAAATGGAACACACTCTCTGACTAGGGTATGACACAGAGACACCATGTACAGAGTTCTTACTACCGCCTCCCCCACCCCCCTTTTTTTTTCTTTTTCTTTTTATCTTTCTTCTGTTAGTTCGCTATTGTTTCTCTGTTTTACTATAGATCTCTTTTTTTCTCAAACACTATGATTATCATTATATGTATAAGAACAGATTGTATATGTATATGTAATGCTGTACACAATTAGTTTGTTGTACTTATATGAATGATTTGTATTGTAAATTTACGTTGTAAATTTGTTTGAGAGAAAATAAAATACTATTACAAAAAAAAAAAAAAAAAATAGAGCCTCGGTTCGGTTTACATTAAAGAGGACCACCAGGCAAAGAACAACACATTATTATATGTTTTGGTACCGTTTTGGGATATCAAATAGATACCCAACATTTTGCAAAGGGTTGTGTAATTTATAAACAAAGCAATAAATTGTCCACCACTTACGGAACCGCTACTATTTCCTGGTTCCATACGGGCCAACCATTTGCGAGTGCGCCAACGCGCACATTTGTAGGCAATCGATTCCCGGGCGATTCGTTCGCTCTGCACACACACTAGTCTTCGCAATTCAGACCGCATGAACGCATGCTTTAGAATGGTGATGCGTTTTCCAATATTTTTTTCTTTTTCTGGAAACATATTTTGGTGAACTTGTTGATGAAATAGAATACTAAAGATGTTACCTTTCTTTAAAAAGAATCTTATTTGTGGGTGGTGATACCCTTTAATTAATGACGAGGATTTAGAGGAGTTTATCGGTTCTACAGATAGTGAAAACACAAAAACAAACAGATTAAATACGGACTGTCAATATGCAAAGAGTACTGCTCTCTCACTGATGTGAGTTTTGACGATTTAGCGAGCACAGACATTGGTGAGTTAGACAAGCTTTTGTCGCTGTTTTAGGCCGGTGCATTGAAGGCATTCGGTGACATTAATGGTAAGTGAAAACATTTTTATTATTTTTTAAAAGATTTGTTGGAACGATATAAAACAAATATATCATGCATTATTTCGAGCCACTAGTGAAATTATGGATTCCTCGGTGACAGAAAAAGCACTATTTTATTCGGGGCTGCGCCCCTCAGAAAATATTCCTGTCACCTGTCACCTCAGAATCCATAATTTCAACTAGAGGCTCTCAGTGCGTGGTATATTTGTTTACTATGAAACACATTATTGATGGATACAAATTATAAACATATTTTTACTAAAAGATTTTTAAAAAGACTGGGCGAACGTTTTTTGGCTACAATATAAATAATGGTTGTTATCGTTGATTTACAATTCTAGGCTGAAAAGATGATTGAATGAGTCTGAGTGAGGGTGCACTTTTATAACAATGAGGGTGCTCTCCGTTGATACGATCAAAATAATATAAGCAACTCATAGTTTATCTTACAGAGAATCGTATACAACCTAACGTGACACTTCTTTTAGGGTCCATTTCAGAAAAGGTACAATAAATCATATAACCCTGATAGCAGACACTGGTAAAAATTACGTCAAATTTACGTCATTTTACGTCATGTACGTCGTATTAACGACGTCTTAAATTAACGTCAAAAAGTGAAGATTTTGCACCCGCGTTTACCGTGATATCGACGTCATATTTTGACGTGATATTGACATATTTTTTTCCGAAAAGGCGTCTTTATGACGTCTTTAAGTCGTCAATTTGTACCATTAATTACGTTATTAAGACGACATAAAGACGTCGTATTGGTCAAAATAAGACGTGATTTTTACGTCTGGATTTGACTTGATTTTCACCTTGTGTACGTCGTCTTTAAGACGTCGTAAATTCACGTCAAAAAGTGAAGATTTTGCACCCGCGTTTACCGTGATATAGACGTCATATTTTGACGTGATAATGACGTATTTTTATCCGAAAAGGCGTCTTTATGACGTCTTTAAGTCGTCAATTTGTACCATTAATTACGTTATTAAGACGACATAAAGACGTCTTATTGGTCAATATAAGACGTGATTTTTACGTCTGGATTTTGCACCCGCGTTTCACGACATATTGACGTCATATTTTGAAGCGATTTTTACATTATTAATTATTAATTATTAATTATTAATTATTAATTATTAATAATTTAAAAATTGAGATTGTTATGTCTTGTAGTATATTCCACAGTCAACACTTTTATAACATGTAACACATAATCCTATCCTATTCCTAAATCCTAAACCTATCCTATAACCTACGTCTAACACCTTACTGATCAGTTGTCGTATAGGTTCCGTATATATATCCCGCTTCTTAGTATGTGAGATTTAAATGGTTAGTATTGACTGTTTAGTATTTCAAAGAGTTGATGCCTAAATAATTAATTTGCAAATCATGTTGAAAATATTAAAAACAGGTTGGTATTTATATTAGTTTTAATATCTGCAAAAACAAGATCATAATAACAATGTTTTCAATGTAAATAGTAATAAAAATTGGAATTTTACTTTGCACTCTAATGCGATTGTTTATAATCGATCATGAATGAATCCTGTATCCATTAGACCTGAAGAAGTTAATCATAAGTCCTACTGTATTTTCTTTTGTTATTCATGTTCTAAAAGGTTTCTTTAGAAAATTTAGCAATATTACCACCTTGGGATCATTGGGTTATTTCCACTTTGATACGATCGTTTATAATCGATCATGAATTATTCTTGTAGGCGATCCTATTATGTTGTAGACGTTCATAAGTCCAATATTTGTTTGTTTGTTTTTACTCATGTTCTAAAGGGATTCTTTAGGAAATCTAGCAATATTACCACCCTGGCATCATTGGGTTATTTCCACTTTGATACTATCGTTTATAATCAATGATGAATTATTCCTGTAGGCGATAATAGGTTGTAGACAGTCCAATATTTTTTTTTTTTTTTTATGTGCTTAAAGGTTTCTTTAGATAATTTAGCAATGTTACCTTGGCAACATTGAAAATTTGTTGTATTAGCATTATACAGATAATCAGCTAAATTACATATTTGTTTTATTAGGTCAGAGGCAGGCGCGCCGGAAGCAGTTTTTGATTGGGGGGGGGGGGGGGGGGGCAAAACCCCAAGGGGGCTCACAATTTTGGTGTGTATAGGGGCTCATGCCCAACCACACTCTGGGTTGCCAAGTTTGAGCCAGAGGTGAGAGTGAGACATTGCGAGGGAGCGAAGCGACTGAGCGGGGGGAGGGTGTAGGAGGGGGTGTCCCCCCTCCCACGGTAGGGAGTTTTTGCATTTTTGGACTTGAAATTGTGCAATCTGATGCATACCTAGATAGGAAATTCGGCTGTATTTGTGAAAGCGTGATATGATTTGATCGACCAGAAAGTTTTAATATATTTTTCACGTAGAAAACAAATAATTGACACACTAATAAATATGTACCCCAAAACACACACACACAACACAACATAAACCATAATTATGCAACATTATGTATGATCCAACAACACACTGCCAATAATGAGTCCCGATGGAGCGAAGCGCCTGAGGGCTGGGGCAGGGAGGGAGGGGGAGGGTTTGGGAGGGGGTATCCCCCTCCCACGGTAAGAAAGATTTTGCATTTATGAATTTGAAATTGTGCAATCTGGTGCATACCTAGATAGGAAATTCGGGCTTAAGATTAACTGCATCTGGGAAAGCGTGTTATGATTTGATATATTTTTCACGAAGAAAGCAAATAATTGACGCACTAATAAATATGCACCACTCCCACATAAATATTGTATTTAGTGTCATACACAGTTCCAACATAAACCATATATGGCTTATGTATGATCCAACAACATGGCCTACAGCCAATAATGAATCCCTGATAGCAAACACTGGTAAAAATGACGTCAAATTTACGTCGTTTTTCGTCGTGCACGTCGTCTTAAAGACGTCTTAAATTCACGTCAAAAATTGAAGATTTTGTACCCGCGTTTACCGTCATATAGACGTCATATTTTGACGTGAAAATGACGTATTTTTTCCCGAAAAGGCGTCTTTACGACGTCTTGAAGACGTCAATTTGTACCATAAATTACGCCATTTAGACGACATAAAGACGTCTTATTGGTCAATATAAGACGTGATTTTTACGTCTGGATTTGACGTCATTTCCACCTTGTGTACGTCGTCTTTAAGACGTCGTAAATTCACGTCAAAAAGTGAAGATTTTGCTCCCGCGTTTACCGTTATATAGACGTCATATTTTGACGTGAAAATGACGTATTTTTTCCCGAAAAGGCGTCTTTACGACGTCTTGAAGACGTCAATTTGTACCATAAATTACGCCATTTAGACGACATAAAGACGTCTTATTGGTCAATATAAGACGTGATTTTTACGTCTGGATTTGACGTCATTTCCACCTTGTGTACGTCGTCTTTAAGACGTCGTAAATTCACGTCAAAAAGTGAAGATTTTGCTCCCGCGTTTACCGTTATATAGACGTCATATTTTGACGTGAAAATTACGTATTTTTTTCCGAAAAGGCGTCTTTACGACGTCGTGAAGACGTCAATTTGTACCATAAATTACACCATTTAGACGACATAAAGACGTCTTATTGGTCAATAGAAGACGCAATTTTTACGTCTAGATTTGACGTCATTTCCACCTTGTGTACGTCGTCTTTAAGACGTCGTAAATTCACGTCAAAAAGTGAAGATTTTGCACCCGCGTTTACCGTGATATAGACGTCATATTTTGACGTGATAATGACGTATCTTTTTCCGAAAAGGCGTCTTGAAGACGTCAATTTGTACCATAAAATTCGCCATTTAGACGACATAAAGACGTCTTATTGACGTCATAAAAAGGTCGTCCATACGCCAAAAATAATTGTTTAAATGTCTTTGAAAGCCGTCATAATCACGTTGTAATAACGTCGTCTATACGACAAAAAATAATTGGAAAAAATGGTTTGTAAAAGACGTCACAATGACGTCGTAATGAGGTCGTTCATACGACAAAAAATGATGGCAAAAACTAGTCTTGTAAAGACGTCATAATGACGTCTTAATATTGTCGTGCGTAGGACACAAACCTTAATGGCAAAAATGGTCTTTCAAAGACATCATAAATACGTCGTTATTTTGTCTTCTATACGACAAAAACAATTGGAAAACTGGTCTTTGAAAGACGTCACAATAACGTCGTAAAAAGGGCGTCCATACGACAAAAAATGATGGCCAAAAATAGTCTTAAAAAGACGTAAACATGACGTCTTAAAAACGTTGTCCGTACGACACAAACCTTAATGGCAAAAATGGTCCTTTCAAAGACATCTTAAAGACGTCATTATAACGTCTTTTATACTACAAAATAAATACTTAAAAGTGATCTTTTAATGACGTGATAATGACGTTGTTTTTACATCCTTAATATGACGAAAAACCATTGGAAAAAATGGTCTTTGAAAGACGTCGCAATGACGTTAAAAAAAGGTCGTCCATTCGAAATTAAATGATGGCAAAAACTAGTCTTGACAACACAACATAATGACGTCGTATTAACGTCGTCGTACGACACAAACCATAATGGCAAAAATTGTCTTTAAAAGACATCATAAAGACGTAACTTTTAAGACGTTTTTATGACAAAATAAGAAGTGAAAAAAAAGGTCTTTGAAAGACGTAATAAAGACGTCGTTATAACGTCTTTCATACGATACAAAACAATTGGAAAAACTGGTCTTTGAAAGACGTCTAAATGACGTAGTTAAAAGGTCTTCCATACGACTAAAAGTTATGAACAAAAACTAGTCTTGAAAAGACGTAAAAATTACGTCTTTATATTGTTGTCATACGACATAAACCTGTATGTCAAAAATGGTCTTCAAACGACATCATAAAGACGTCGTTTTCATGTCTTCTATACGACAATAATACATTCTGAAAAATGGTCTTTAAACGACGTTATAATGACATCGTTTTTACGTCTTGCATACAACAAAAATAAACAGTGGGAAAATGGTCGTTTAAAGATGTTATAATGACGTCATTCTTACGTCTTTTATACGACATAAGTCATCATGTCAAAAATGGTCTTTAAAATACGTCATAATGACGTCGTATTCTGATCGTTTGTACGACATATGACGTGTTTACCAGTTTACGACCAAATTAAGACGTCATAAAGACGTCAGTCTGCTATCAGGGAAGGTCCATTTCAGAAAAAAGGTGCGATACATACGCCATTTAGGGTCCATTTCAGTAAAGGTGCGATACCTCATTTAGGGTCCATTTCAGAGGTTGATGGACTCGAGTGGGTAGGACTTGTGTATGAGAGTGACCACCCCCTCCCCCCGGGATTTATCCAGTCAGTGAAATTCTCTTGGGAGCGGAAACAGGGTGGGGTTTGACTTGTGATTTCCCTCGCGAAAGCCTTATGACTCTATGATCACTGGCTGTGATCAAATGAGGCATGATCGTTGCATAGTAATTTTAGAGACCTTGTTCTCGCCTAGCATTATGAATTACATAATAAAATGGGATTACCCTTATCATCTCATGGCTTATATGTGGGCCCTTGGTAAATAAATTTTTTTTAAATTTTGTTTACCCCTTATTCATGATTATTGCTTCGATTTATTCTATGAACTTATAAATATTTCCACATTCCTTGTAAGGAATGTTTATTAGTATGTGTTGCTAAATCGACACACTACACCACCAAAACTGCAACTATTGGCGTTAGTCGTTGTGTGTTGTACATGCGTAAAGTAAGTATAAATTTCGTATACACACGTTCAGATCGCTGAGGCTATATTGATCGCCTGTATGGTGCGTGTTTCTTGACCAGCGGACCTAAAGCAGCTGAGAAGCAGCTATGTCGAATAGAAGCGAGTGCAAAGCCATGGTCAGAATATCTAACCGTTGTTTTGTGAGCGCGAAATGTGGTATCTCTACCGCATGTTATGCTAGATATGCAATTATTATACAGTTGTTAGCTGGTGGTGGAGGGAATATCACGGAATGTTCCAATCCGAATGATTGTAAATGCTATTGAGGGAAGATTATAAGTCCCGAGACGTAGTCGAGGGACTTATTTTCTTCACGAAATAGCATTTGAAATCCCGAGGGAAGGTTCCATGATTTTCCCGACAACAAAGTTAACAACTAATATATTATCTTGCTAAATCCGGGAGCTATATATACATTTATGCATTGAAACTGAAATCAGTCAAAAACAAAATACCTTTGGTTCTCATTGTGACGTCATAATACGATATCTTTTGCAGCGTGCGCCATGCGGTGAAAAGTGTGCTCTGCCGTGTAATTTATACAATTATTATGGCAATTACATGACTGTGTTAAGCCAATCAATGACGCGTATTTTAATAAGTCAGATAATATATGATTTTAGGTTAAACCTCGTGGGAAACACATGTTTACCCATATCATCATATCCGGCGCATAATTCACCAAAGTTACTAGCAAAATAGCCGGAGATTTCTTACAAATGATACAATATTGAAGCGTTTATGATACATGATAGTTGTAGATGTGTACGGAGTGCGACAGCACTAATATAACAACTGCTATTGTAAATACATGTAGTTGTGAAACGGCTCTAGTACGAGTCTACAATGACCTGCTTCTCAGTGTTGACAGAGGAGAAGAGGCCATAGTTGTTCTTCTTGATTATTCGGCCGCTTTCGATACGATCAATCACAACATTCCTTTTCAGCGCCTACAAGACAGGTTTGGACTGCATGGTCCGGCCCTAACATGGGTGAAATCATACTTTTTTGACAGATCCCAATCTGTTATTGTCAAATCATGTGTTTCTAATGTTAGCTACCCAAAGGAAGGTGTTCCGCAGGGGTCTATGTGTGGACCGCTTGCTTTTTCGCTTTATGTTTCACCATTAGAGGATATTATTTCTAGTCATGGGGTATCTCGTATGATATATGCAGATGATACTCAAATTTATGTTGTTTTAAGGTCTTCAGAGGCAACATCTGCCATTTCAATTATTGAGCAATGTCTAAAACATATTCAAGATTGGTCTTCATTAAATATGTTGTGTTTAAATGAGAGAAAATAATTCATGTATCCTCCCGTTATCGACACACTGCATCCCTTGATGTAGCTGCGTTCAATGATAAAACGTTGAATAAGGTAGATTGCATTCGTAATCTTGGGGTTATGTTCGATAAGAGTTTGTTAATGGTTAATCAAATTAATAAAGTCTGTCAATGTGCCTCATTATCATTGTATAGAATTGGTGAAATTAGACAATACTTGAATGAACATATGACTGTTAAACTTGTACATGATTTTATTTCATGTTATCTTGATTATTGTAATAGTCTTTTTTTATAATTTACCGGATACTCAGTTGAACCGCCTTCAAAAGATACAAAACTCTGCAGCTCGGCTAGTATCTAGGTCTCGAGTAAATGAGCACATTACTCCTATTTTTAAAAAGATTACATTGTTTACCTGTCAAAGCTCGTATTGAGTTTAAAATTCTTGTACTTACGTATAAGTGTATTCACAATATGGCACCAGCGTATTTAATGGAATTAATTGTAGAATATAAACCAAGCAGAACTTTGCGTTCTCAGGATAACTCTGTTTTAATTGTTCCTAAAACATTCACTAAATCATATGGTGCTCGTTCCTTTCACCAAATCACATTAAACAATCTGGGACATTGTTACAGTTTATGACAAGCTTGAAAACCCACTTGTTCCATTGTTACTTTCCTTAATATTCAATGTTTGTGTAATTAAAAATGTATATTTATATAAATGGTATATACACTGTATAATGATTATTTGTGATACAATGAAAGGTGTTGTTTTGGGAGTGTGAACTTTGGGAATAGGAAGTGAAGGCAGCATGGCTGTTAGGGTTAGGCTTAGGCCTATAAGTCTTATTAGAGCCCTTGTGAATGATATGCTTGGTTAGACTTGCCTTTGGGTAACTTCTGCCGGGTAAACAGGGCAATGAGATCAGGCACCTGTCCCCGGTAGGGCTAGATTATTCACAGAACATGCTGTATTTGATTTCCTTTTATGTTATTTTATGTACATGTACACTCTTCTGGGATAGCACCTTTAGTTGTACTAGATATAATTAATACGCAGTATAGTATGCTGAACCTTTCTTTCTTCTATTTCAATTTATTACAGCGCATAGAGACATATGTGATATGCGCGTTATAAATACCTTATTATTATTATTATTATTATATATCCAGGTATTTTATTGACTGATGTATGATGAATTATATCATCTATCATTCTTATCGCTTCACCTATGTTTCGACCTTTTGAATATCCCACCTGGTCGACAGAAATTAATTAATTTAAAACTTTTTTAATCCTAATAGAAAGCACTTTAGTCAAAATTGTATAGTCTACTGTATAGTCTAACCCCTGTCATGGTTCAAAAAGAGCCGTTACAAGTCAAGAGGGCGCTATTTAAAATCATTGGTTTTAGCCCCTTTTCATACAAAATTTTGCATTTAAAGGTACCGTTCAGTATTGGTATTTCCCGAAGTGCCCCCCGATATTTTTTGTGAGATAATGAAAAACTGACTGTCAAATTTGAAAGAACATAATACAATTTTAATGACAGAATAAACTTTATTTAATCAAAATCGGTTCAGAAACGGCTTGTCTATTTATAAATATATCCACTCGGAATAAATCTGGGCCCCAGATTTTTTTTTAATAAAATTTTTTTTACACTTTTCCAAAAAAAAAGAAGAAGGTTTTTAAATATTTGTTGATGATCTCTCTATTTAATCATTATACAAAAACCCATGCTTTTTAGAGAGAACCCTTTTGTGTTTTAATGGCTCTTTTTTTATTTTTTATTATAACAGGCTATTTACTTAGTCGTTTGTAATTTTGTATATTCGTGCATTCGTGCATGGTGGAGTTATAACTATTAATTAGTTTGTAATGTTATTATGCAGGGGGGGGGGGGGTGGGGGGGGATTTGGGGGTTCAACCCCCCCCCCCCCCCCTTTGACCCCAAAATGACCGTTTTGGGGGGTTTGAACCCCCCCCCCCCCCCTTTTAAAATTTTAGCCGATCTCGAGACTCGTTTTAAGCGGTCTGGACCGTCTAAAACCTGGTTTCGACGTACTGAAACCTGGTCTCGACGTACTAAAATCTGGTCTCGAACGACTGAAACCCGGTTTGGGTCCCAACCCCCCCCCCCCCCCCCCCCACTCTCGAAAATGTCGAAGGTACTTGGTTGATCTCGGCTTGGAATTAAAAAAAATAAATAACCCCCCCCCCCCCCTTTAAAAAATCATGGGTACGCCACCGGTATCTTGTAGTAGACACAATGAGAGTCAGATCAAACGAACACAAACTAACTTACCCGTAGTCGGTGCTATGGTGGTAGCAGGGAATGTGAATAGAAGATTGCAGAATCGCCTTTATAGCTCTCCATCGTGTCAGGTTTTCAAACTCCTTACAACATTGGAGAAATCTGAAAACAGAATCAATTAGTAAGTCTCGGAGGTCTCGAGGCCGGCCTCGGCTTCGAGGCCGGCCTTGAGGCCGATTTTTCAGTCCTCGGCCTCGGCCTTGGCCTCGTAATGCCGTGACTCGGACTCGTCCTCGGCCTCGTAGCATGCGGCCTCGATGACTCGGGTCGAGGCCGGTTCGAGGCCGGAAGATTTCATAGAATCTGGTGAATTTAAGATTCAACATCTATTCACTATTTTGAAGTATTTTCCAATAATATTTCATAAAAAATGTAAATCCTACGATTGATAATTAACCCTCCCAGTACAGTCAAGGGCTGATTCAATCTCTTGCGTGCTTACTGAGTCAGGTCATGAGACTTTTTGTTTGTCCAATCAAAATGATCGATTCTTTTCACCCTTTTTTGTTTTGTTTCTATTTGTTTTCTGAGTCGCGTGAATCGGCCCGGAAGCGCGTATCAATATAAGTGTGTGTCAGTGATGAGAACGTGTATGCAGTGTGATGTGCGCTACGTGCGATGCGCTAAGTTACATGTGTCACAGTGTTGCTATCGTCATGCAGTATTTTCAGTATGATTTTCGTGTGATTTGAAGATTTGTGATTTTGGAAGTTCTCTGAACCAAAAACGATCGTTTCAACGGAGGGTGAGGAGTAATTTATCAACCCAGAATCGGCATTTATCGAGATTTTGTTGGTAACTGATTATTATTATATTGATAACGAACGTGAACACCAATCATACACGGACAAAGAAATAAAATTGAATGATATTGTACGATATTTTCGGGAGATTCTTATAGTTATACAGCTAGCTACTAGGCCGACCGGCCAGGCGCTTGATGCAGGGGATTTCCGGTGAGTGTAGATCGGAGCTTGAAGTAACACCAAAATTATTGTTATCATTTTGTGCTTTTCTCAGTAAATTCCATAATAGCACAATAAAAAGTAACAAATAATTGACTGGGAGTGTGATTACTGATAAATATTTTTCTGTCTGCAGACTACTCTGATCATTCACAATTATTTTGTTATTCCCACTCAAACTTCGAGTTTGAGTTCGAAGCCGTGGTCGTGGAAGATATTTTTTTGGTGACAAATGGAATGCCGGTGTCTTTGCCTTTCGTACCATAGCAATTATTGCATCTGTTTGTCCTGTTTTTATCGCTTGAAAATTACAATGAATGAAAGAACTTTAAATTAAGATAACCCAAAATAAATTAAATGCAAACATAAGCGTCTACTCTTGGGAGCAGTTTGGAAGTTGCTGGAGAAGTTTCACAGAATTGAAGCCGGCGAAGTCATTGAAATAAAAATCATATAATTATATACTGTGGACGTAGACTGAATCGCTGGTAGAATTATACATTATTCTGGTCTTCTGGAGCATCAGTTGACAGTTATGAAGTATAATTATAATAATTATGAATTTTTACTAAAAAGATTAACATTTCCTACAATAAAAATAATGGTGTTCACTTTGAATAATGCAGAATTTAGGTGGAAAATATGGTTGTTTGTGTCGGAATGAGGGCGCTCTACATGAAACTAATTTGAAAATGCACGATTATAATATACGTTCTTAATTATATAAACAATACATGATATATCGTACAGAAAATTGTATAAAACTAACCCTAGACAGTCCAAGGCAGAATAAATATGTTGCACCATCATATTTTTGCAATATTTCGTACATGAGAGTGATGCACATTTTTGGTGATAAATATGCCATAAAACATCATATAAAGACAAACTTTTTTTTCCAGATAGACATGCTACAATATGTATGTAAAAATGTATTATGTTTTGTTACCCATTATATGATAAAATGCTGTGGTCAGGTGCAGATGCTTTTGAAATTTGTATTGCATGGCCTAGAGAGGGCGCCCTACTCAACAATGAGGGCGCTATTTCTATTAAAAAAAAGAGCGAAAACGCAAGAGTAATTGATGTCGTAATTGTTGATTTGAATCAATTGTTGATTGGGTGATTGTGTTTGATTGATTGTATGATTTTAAAAGGTTTAAAATAAACAACAAATTAAAAATATGACATTATTATTTTAATTTGGTGACTCGGACTCGGACTCGGACCATGGTGACTCGGACTCGGACTCGGACCATGGTGACTCGGACTCGGACTCGGACTCGGACCACGGTGACTCGGACTCGGACTCGGACTCGGACCATGGTGACTCGACTACAACACTTTCAATTACCAGTTTCAAATTCATGTCATTCGAAATAAATGATCTCATCAAAGTATTCATTTATACAGTCAAATATCACAGTAAGATAAGACCCGAGAAAACATTGATTACCTAAACGCTTCACACAACACAATACTGCATTAGAAAGCAAAGGATCAAGTACTTTCATGTGTTTTTAGATTTACAAAAACAAGAGTGAGAAGATGAGATACAGGCTAAAGTGATTTGTATAACTTACATAAAGCTTCAAATGTCTGCGAAATAATCTGTTAAAATACGATGGTCTTCAAAGTTGTACAATTTACCGGAGAAGCACAAAATATCCCGCCACCCCAGATGTACCAGAGGGAGAAATGTGAAATGAAGGTCTGAATGTTGCCGTTGAGGAAGTAATTGAACATTTCTCCTTGTACGGCTTGTACGCCTATGCTGTGACCTGCATGTTTGGAATTATTTGATAACCTTTCAAATTAGATGATTTGTACTTTATGAAGTATCATTCATCTTTTCAATTGCCTATTATTCTATTCATAGTAACGTTTCTCTTCGTTATGCTGCCAGGTTTTCCGGCATGCCATGTATAACGAATGCCCCCGGACAATGCCTGACTGATTGACGGGAACGAGGAAATAGCAAACTGAAAAGAAAATGCATCAAAGAAAACAAAATCCCTCTTCTTAAGAATATTATACTATGATATATACTAATAAATTGTCAAATGACATAGCCGGTGCATTTAGCACGTCAGGTCTTTTGAATTGTGTTAGTACTATACAAATAGGCAGTGAACTGGTTAAAAACAACCTTAGAATTACTATGATAAAAATACAGTCAAACCTGCCAATGTGACCACCTGTCTATATCGACCACCTGCTCATAACGACCGCTCTCTGGTCCCCCATTGAAAAATCATGTGTTAAGCGACCTGCGTAATGCGACGACCTGCCTAACGCGACCAGCGACCACCCTTTTTGGGTCCCGACACACATATAAATATGTATATAGCGACCACAAAATTAGCAATTGAGCAACCAAGTCATCAAATCTGTTGCCTCTGGTCGCTCAAGGCTCCAATTCTGAGCATGTCAATGCATAAAACAAGCTTTTAAAATTTCAGACAGACGTTAAAGGGACTTAGTAACATTGTCCAAATCCTCAAAATAAAATTGTAATTCTAGCGGTTCCTTTATACCTTGTTGTATTCGTATTAACAATAAAATCATGGGACAGCTTTCGGTTTTTCAAATTTCCCTTTCATTACAAAGATATGTATGATTGAAGTATTTAGATAAGAAAATCTCCGGGCGAGATTTTCATCCCTGTACAAAGTGAATGCAGTGAGTTGGTGAATATCACCCAATATCACTTTGCATTTTCGCTCATTACTTGGCCATACATTGTCCATTTGACCTGAAATTTTCACACAATACCCTGAGGACATATGAGATAACAACAGTATACATTGCATCAACCATTCATCAGTTTTTGCACATCTCAACAAAGTTACTAGATCCCTTTAAATTACCGACAAAAAGTGCTTCAACTCATACACAAATAATATTCAAGCTCTTCAGTACACGGTGCTGATACAGAAATGCTTTGAATAAAGGCACTATGTTTAACATCACAACATCACTAACAAATTTTAATCGCCGAGTCGGAGTTTTTCACACTCTAATCAATGATAATCCTTGCGCTTGTTGCGACCATTTTGCATTTTCATTTTGCATTTTTACTTCAGAATTCTATACAAAACTATACTGTGCATAAGCGTAGCTGATTCCGTCATGATGACAAACATCATAAATGGCACATTTATCATGTTAAATATAACGCCATTGATATATAATTTCAATTTTATTGTGCTTATTCATGCAACAAATACTAAATGTAACTAACTATCGAAACGTGCGTGTACAGATGTCAATTAATTACACATGTGCATATAGTCACTATATGTGACCATAAATTCAAAATGGCCGCCATCCTGTTTAATGCGACCAACTGTCTATAGCGACCGCTTTTCGCCGGTCCCTTGAGTGGTCGCTATAGACATGCATGACTGTACTAATAACAGTAGATAATAATGTTTCATTTTACAGCAGAGCCATTTAAAGCTAAATATGTGTGCTGATTATTTTTGAACTTGTGTATGCTTTGGTTAGTTTTATATCCATGTAAAAGTGCATTCCTTTTTATTACGGACATTTTTACAAGAAAAATCACTCCAACATAATTTTCTACTCCAACGAGAACATTTCGAAATAAAGGATTGAATCTTGCCATTGAGGAAGTAATTCAATATTTCTTTGCCAACTCATGCATTGTACATACTACAATAGAACGCTATAGAGTGAACCCTGCCACGAATCTCTCTAAGACTCGGTTCCCTTGGCCGTGAATGGTATACACGGCACTCATACTATTTGTTTAGCATTGTTCGATTACGTTTCCAATCAAATGCTTTGCACTTTATAAATTCATCTCTTCAACTTCCCTTTATGGGGAAATGGGAAATTTGGGATAAAAAGTACAATCAAAATTAAATAAAACCACTTCCCTCTTCTCATGAGTAATAGAACATAAAGTAATTTTAAGGATAGTGTTAATCATAATAAACTGTCAGATGCCAAACTAGCTGCTCCATTTAGCGCCTCTGGGATATAGCATGTATTCGTATTAAGGAATGTGTGGTATTTCGTAAGGAATGTTTGAGAATGTATACAATAGTTGAAATAGTAGACGAAGAAGTAGTAGTATTATTACTATTATGTAAGGGAACATGCAATGCTTTTAAACAAACAGTTCACTAAACAAAATAAGGGTAACACAGCTTTAGTTGGGTTTATGGCTGAAGTTAATTTTATTCACATTTACGCATAACAAAAGAGGACAGAAGATCCACACCTGTTAAAAGTAAAAGATAAAGAAAATAGTACATTGTTATAATAGTTCAGAATTAACTTGTTACACTAATATAACAATTACCTAATTTATAAAACATAGAATAATATACATGCCATGTTATGACCACTATTTCACAAGGTCCGATCTATGAACCCAAAACAGACTCCTTAATTACAGTAATATATCGTCCTAAAATAATGTCTTACATAATCATGCTTCCCAATATTCATTTTAAGTCATATAGGATACAAAATCTTATTACATGACGATTACAAATAATTAAGGCCAAAATATCCTTTTAACCCATAAAAGGAAACATCCTAATACTCAAACCAAATAAACTCAATAGTACTAAGATCTAAAACATTGAACTAAACACTAATTTAATTACATCACCAATATCCTAACATATATTGAGACCAACTATATAAACTATCTACACAACTCACAAACCTTATCCAACTACAAGAAGAAATATAACTATATATTCCAAGTATTAAGTGCTTTTATATGAGAAAGCCATATATGATAGCCCACTACACTATATAGTACGGTGATCACAACTTGACCATGAGTGGACACAAAAGAATGGCTTGGGTCCAGGTACACATTGCCCAGCTATAACAAAGGACTTGGCTTTTAATAGCTCGCCTCAGATTGGGATGCACATGTTCACATACTCGAACATGTACGGCTAAGATTCCAGCGATAGGAATATATATGCTGATTAAGCCAAACTAACTATAAAGCTTCCTAATAAAATGACTATTAATCATATTAACTAATCCTACAATTGCTGAGTTCGATATATGTATATGTATGACTCTTATCAATAATCATATAATCATGTACTACAATTATTCCTTAATGTCAATCATTACATCATGAATATACACATCAATGTTATATATCATAATTACACAACAAGCATGATTGTATTAAGGAAAATATAAACTATTTAGCTAAACAAATTATATATGATTCCAACAAATATATCTTATTATTTTCCTTGGACTAGATAGAGAAATCGTGTCTAGTCAGAATATGATTACTTTTAATGAATAATGAGTTGAATATCTGTCGTGGGTAGAACAGGAGAGAGAGAGAGGAGTCAGAGGCAAACGATGCGGTTGCAGTTGATCATTTATTAAATCAAAACAAAAACCCTGCAAAGACAGGAAACAACAATCAATCAGTTCATTGTAATATATGGTAATTATATCGATACATTGTAATACATGGCAATTAGTATGCATAATATTGTACTATTCAATACATATCTGTTATTGTAGTCATATTAAGATTTAAGTGAAAATGGAAAATAATTTATAAGCGATTTCCCCAAAATCATATCAAATCCTCAGATAACAATACAAGTTATTCATTAGCACCCTACATCTGTCCTCAAATCACAGATAATAATGAACTAATTGTATATCTCGAGAACATCGTCACCTCAAATGTGACATGCAAATCCTCCAATTTTCCCCTCAATAGCTACTTCTTCGTTATCCTCTGATAACACTCGTATCTTGCAATGCAAGAGCAAAATTTATTTCAAAGAATAAATTCTAAATCCAATCCCTACTATAAACTCCAGAACTTGCAATTAATGAGTCCCAAGTACTTAATAAATCCAAACTGAATGAAATGGATGTATGTATGGGTATGTGTGTGTTTACTTATACATAAGTGCCTATTAATTACAACTTATCATATTATTAATCATACATTTATAACTATGATTATCAATCTAATAGCATAACAAAACTTGGTTGAACTTTTACATTGTTCATACTTCATATCCAATTTGGAATATCAGACAAAAATCAAGATTTCAGTACATTTCTTAGTCTGAAGCAAAAGGCTGTTGTATTAAAACATGATTCAAAGATATCATTACGTCCATCTATAAATCTACAGGAAAACTGTTACATATGATATCCAAAAGTACAATTACATGAAAACTATCAAGTAAATGCTCACCCAGGTTCAACAACCCCGATTACTCAAGCAGACCCAAAGCAGAGCATGAGTGAACACATGACTCGGCCACAGCCGACAGGCAGGCAGCTAAATAAATTAAAGCAAAAGTGATATTACAATCCTGTACTGCAACATTTAATTACCAATTGTAATTCAAGCATTTCATATTATCTAAACAATTGTGAGTTTAAAGGATTAATTTCTCTCACCTAATTTAACACGAGCTAGCAAGACCACAATATAATTACATCCTCGATGTCATGTTTATCAATGAATGCAAAGTCAAGTGGGCGTGGCATAAGTACGGCTGGTCGGCCATCTTTAAAAGTCAATTGCCACTCAAAGAAATCTTAGTACAATGCATAATTAAAACGATTCAAATCTTCAAAATACAAATTCACTTCTCAATTTGGCCTCATAAACTTCCAAGCAAACCTCAGTACACTGAACAATTTGAATGTAAACCTTAATATAAAGTACACTGACCAGACGGCCTCAACAAAATGCTATGAGTTAATACACGTAACTGCGCTGACTATGTATGGTACAACGCATTTACCTGTCCTGTATACACACTAAGCATAGAGCAAAATAACCTATAAAACCGCTACAACTTCAAGTAAGATTCATCTAACATGCATATGAAATTATTCTACATACCTAACAACGCGTGCATCAGCTTCCTCTGTTACATCATAGACGGTTACATCGAGAGCAGAGAGACAGGACAAACACCTCCAATGAAAGTTGGTTGAGGAATAAATTCAAGCTTCCCGGCCTCTCCATCCACCCACTATAATACTAGTCCCAGAAGCAACCTGATTACCCGAGATTAATCCGCCCCTCAAATCTTCAGAGGAAGCCTCTATTAGGTTGAATGTAATCACAAACAAAAGCCCTCTATAGCTTGAGACTACTACACATTCCAAACTACAGACCTACTTTTAATACAATGTAAAGGTATTACAAAATGAAGTGTCTCACTGCATACTTGGCTGCACTGCAATCAGACCTAGTGCATACCAGAGTACATCTAAGATATTTTCACCTGTTCTAAACAATGTACAGACCTCAGAGAAACCAACAAGTTATCATAACAAGTCTGTGCAGCTTATTGTTCCTCTGCTCAACTATCTCAAACAGCTATAAATAAACAATCAAGTAGTTTAAAGGCACGCTAAGCTTCTGAGCAATAAAACCAAATTTCAGCTCTACATTTGCAACAACAAAAATCTCGTCCCCGACATCTCCCCCATTTCTAACATAGTTCATTAATTTTCATTTCATTAATATTTCATTAATATAGGACAACCTATGACACAACAGAGTGTCCGTCAAACGACACAAATCTTTTTGTATCACTCATAACTAAAACAGAGTAACCTATACATCCACTAAAGGTGCCCACTAGGCTCATAAAACAAAACAAATCTCCCAAATGTACCTCTTAACCAAAGCAATGGCTGAAAGCAAAGAAATAATCACTCATCACTCTTTGCTTAACGTATATCTCATCAAAAATCTTTTTTTCTCACCCAAATTTTAGCGTTTTACAAAAAAATAGAACTATAAATCATTTCCAAAAAGAATTATCCAATTTTAGCACCTGGCTTAGAATAGGAGGCATTTTTCTTTTTATGCCTAAATTTTATAAAAACAAACGAGTAAATTAATTTATCTGACCTTAATTTTCCATTATCATAATTTCCTTATTCTACAAACAAACGGGTAGATTAATTTATCTGACCTTAATTTTTAATTATCAGAATTTCCTTATTCTGCATCAAAACACAAAATTAAATGAATGGATAGACAACTGGCTTCGACTTGCCTATTCTACCGAAAGAACTTCAAACAAAATTATCCATCAATTCTAATCTTCCCCAATTGTGGTAATTTCATTTTTTTTTTCCAAATTCACATTCAAAAATGAAATAAAGCACAAATCTACATAGGAAGACCAGTGACTGCTGAAGAGGGTAAACGATGTGGATTTCGATTCAATCCCCGCGTAGACCTAGTAGAACGCCTGACTGATTTAACTACCTCTGGTTCTACCACCTCTTCCGGCTCCTTGCCGAGGTAAAACCAATCAGGAATATCATCTTCACTATCGCTGTCATCTGAACTACTACCACAATTACTAACATCCCCCTCCATGCTACTGTCATAAAAGGGAACAGGAAATGCATCATGAATTGATTCCTCCACCTGACGAGGATCTAGGACTAATCGTCGCCTATTGACCCATCTAGTAGTGCCATCTAGCACTGGACGAATCTGGAACACATCACCCTCCTCATTCCGCGCTATGACAACATATAGTTTCTCATCAAACTTGTTCTGGAGCTTATGTCTCTCAGTGAAAGCGTCTTGACGCAGTAATACTCTATCCCCTATTGTGATCACTGGGATCTTCTTTTCCTTCAACTTTTGCCTCTTTTCTTCTTTCACTGCTGCCGCAATCTGTCGTTGAGACACAATCTTGTATGCTCTTTCCATCAACTCTTTCTGCTCTTCTACATAATCTTGACTCCACTGAGCAGGCAGCTTGTTCAGCAAGTGATCAACAGGTAGCATAGGAGGCCTACCAAACATCAGAAAGTAAGGAGTTACTTGAGAAACTCGATGAGGGGTTGTGTTGTACATATGTACGATATGCCGAATCAGTCCAGGCCAGCGTCTACGGTCTTTGGGCTCCAAGGAACGCAGTAGACCACACAACGTCTTATTGAAACGTTCACACTGACCATTACCCTGAGGGTAATAAGCAGTCGTTCGGGATTTCTTGATGCCGTATAACAAACACAGCTCAAGGACAAGGGCATTCTCAAACGATCTCCCTTGATCGGAATGGATTCGAGCTGGCGTACCGTAGTGAGTAATCCATTCATCACGCAACACTTTTGCCACTGATTTAGCAGTCTGGTCACGGCATGGGATAGCTAGTGAGAATTTGCTAAACACATCTGTCAACACCAAAACATCCTCATAACCATTCTGACCCCTATCTAACTTCAAGAAATCTACTGCAAGTATCTCTTGTGGACGGAAGGCTATCAAATGTCGTTGTGCAGGTCGCACAGTTGGGCTTGGTGGCTTCGAAGTAACACACCGGAAACACATTTTGATGTACTTCTTGACATCATGAGCCATACCAAGCCAGTAACATCGTTCCTTCAGCAGATTCAGCGTTCTCTCTACACCCTGATGCCCCCACTGATCATGAGTTAGATTCAACAATGTGTCTTTCAGCACTTCTGGGGTCAGTAATTGATAGCACTTGCCACGAATGGGGTCAGTGATCTCTCGATACAGGACATTGTTGAACTCTACATAACTCGACCATTCCCGCACCCATCCACGCACACCAACTGGTTGTGCTTCAGATTGTTGTCCAGGTTCCCAGTTATCTTTACGCAGGGACTTCACCCTCCCAAGAACAGAATCCTCCGCCTGCATCTTTGCTAAGTCTTCTTAGCTATAAGAGGGCAACACAGCTGAAACACAATCTTCACCAATGGGTTTGACTGGGTCAGAACCTTGATCATGTAAATCTTGAGTTCCATCCTTCACCAATACAGGTGTGGAACTTGTCACTTCAGTAATCATCACAGACACCACGTCACTATCATGCACTGGTCTTCTACTCAATGCATCAGCTACTCGATTCGAAGAACCTGGACGATAATTCACTTCAATGTCAAAGGGAGTTAACTGAGCCACCCACCTAGTTTCAGTTGCTCCAAGTTTCGCACTCTTTATATGTACTAAAGGATTGTGATCTGTCATCACTACACAATGGTTACCCTGTATATACGAGCCAAATTTCTCAACAGCCCACTTTAGTCCTAATAACTCCAATTTGAAACTCGACACCCTGCATAGTTCTTTTCTGAACCTCTAAGAGTTCTACTTGCATAAGCAACGGGGTGAACATTTCCCTTGTCATCCTTATGAGACAAACATGCCCCTAGCCCTTTACCTGATGCATCCACCTCAGTGATGAAACTTTCATCAAAATGAGGGTATGCCAACACTGGTGCATGCACCACAGCTTCTTTGAGAGCTTTAAAAGCTTCCTCTTGATCACTTCCCCAATGGAAATTCTGAGATTTCTGACCAGAAGACTGATTCTTTTTCGCAGATATCAGATGCAAGGGTTTGGCAACATGAGAGAAGTCTGGGATAAATCTTCTGAAATATGACGCTAAGCCAAGAAAAGAATTCACTTCTCGTCCATTCTTAGGCGTAGGCCAAGACTGAACTTTCTCCACTTTCTCACCATCAACTGCGACGCCCTCGTCAGAGACAATGTGTCCGAGATACTTAACAGACCTCCTTACAAAGTCACACTTCTTTCTTTTGACCTTCAGGCCATGATTGTCTAATCTAATCAAAACATTGCTGAGTCTCTCCAGATGTTCTTCTAAAGTACTTGAAAAGACAAGAATGTCATCCAGGTACAGAATAACTTCTGTCAGGTTCATGTCACCCAGTACAAACTCCATTGTCCTTTGAAAAGTACTAGGACTGTTGCACAGGCCTTGAGGCATACGCAAGAACTCGTAGAGGCCTCAAGGCACTCGGAAATCAGTTTTATCGACAGAGTCGGGATGCATGACTACCTGAAAGTAACCGTGAGCGAGGTCAAGTGTTGAGAAATAACGTGCTCCACTGAGTGCATCTAATGCCTCATCAATCCTTGGAAGAGGAAACGAATCTGTCACTGTATGGGAGTTCAACAGCCTATAATCAATACATAATCTAAGCGACCCATCTTTCTTCTTAACAACTACAATTGGACTCGCATATGGACTCTTAGATTGGCGGATTATCCCCTTTTCCAACATTTCTTGGAGCATCTGTTTGATATCATCAACCCGTGATGGTGAAAGACGCCTATAGGGTAATCGAATGGGTGACTCATTGGTTACATGGATTTCATGTGGTACTACAACACACCTACCAATATCAAAATATCCAGAGGAAAAAACCTCTTTGTGTTCATTGAGCAACTTTGTAACCTTCTCCTCCTCTTCCTTACTAAGCCCCTCGAGTTTAACACCAACTGGAAGATCAGCATTTCCCTCAACATTCTCAACACCATTCTGTCCAGCACCAGACATAGGATCAGTTATAACCTCGTATACTGAAACAACCAGATTCTCCTCTTTCACTTCAACATAGACTTCTTGTTTTCTGCTAACAGACTGGGCTTCAGCAACCTGTGTGTTAGGCGGGAGACAAATCTCATACTCAGACTTATTCTGAAGGAGCAACTCCACTGAATTCCCTCCTACAACCTGCGATCCCTCTACAGTATTAACAGTAGGATCAAACCTCCTCAACACATCTTTTACCAACATTTCCCGGCCAACCCCGGATGGATGAACCTCGCAAACAACTCGTCGTACAGAGAGAGGTGAAAAGACTTCTTCTACACTAGTCTTTATGTGAATCAACTCATCCTTCTCACATTCCTGGCGCAACGACCCAACTATGGGAACCCCATCTATCACCCCAAGGTCCAACCTCCTTAGAAGATTACATCCAATCAAAACAGGATGATCTGTACGAACAACTTGATCCTTGGAATCTTCTGTCACTAAATAAACACCAAGCAACTCTTGACCATTGATGATCACTGGCACTTCAAGATATCCTTCAATAGAGACTTCGATTCCTCCTATCCCAATCACATTCATGAACAAACTGTTCATTTCCTTCAAGTCACCTAATTTATCCTTCAACTGAGAATGATAGACGGACGATGGGATAATCGAAGTCTCAGCACCAGTATCCAGCACATACTCTAACTGTACACCAGCTATATGGATCTCACTTCTTGGGCTGGGGGAAACTAACCTACCTGCCAACTCAATATCCAAAGAACTATTTATTTTACTAACTCGTGCTGTAGGATTTTCAGCTTTGATAGTGTTAAAGACTGGACAATCCTTCCTCAAATGTCCCCTTCCCCTGCATCCATAACAGAGGGATGGCTCAGTACAGTTGGGTTTGATATGCCCTCTTTGTCCACAATTGTAACAAACAACGTCATCCGATTTCTTTTGGGATTTCAACTGCTTCACAGAATCTACCAGGGCAGCGACTTGTTGTGACAGCTGCGCAAGACCACTTCGCAACTCATAGACTTCACTATTGGAGGGCTTCTCTTCAGCCGACAAATGCGTACAGGAAACATCAGCCCGTACTTCCTTCCCCCTTACTCCTACATACTCGTCCCTAAAGAAATCCAGGACCTCTGCTCTCATCTCATGAAAGGTAGCTTTCTTCGAGGACATTTCAATCCTACGTAGCTCTCTCTTTACCCATGGCTCTCTAACCCCTCTAACAAAAGCTTCTTTAAGGGAATTGCCTCTCAAGACCTCGAGGGCAGTCATTTCCTTGGAATCTGGGGCAACCTGCTCCATCCGGGAATATAATCTCATCAGGCACCGTAGTTCAGGTCATCTGATGAGGTTGAAGAGTTATATAAAAAAGCGTACTTATCTGGCGATCAGCCAGATATCTACTGAACTATGACAAACGAGCATTTCATACACCTATACTAGATAACTTGTTCAATAAAACGGTGTCGAACGCTTTTCGTAAATCGAGGAAGACAGCACCAGTATAAATTACGCAATATTCTATGACCTTCAATAAAGTGGTAATGGTTGAGTTGTTGAGTGGCCTCTACCAAAATACTATTACTTCTTAAAAAACAACTTATTGTTCTTGAAAAAGTTTCTCTACAATCTTTGATACCGAAGGCAAAATATCAATGGACCTATAGTTATTAGGGAATGATTTATAACCGGATTTGTATACTGGTATCATCTTTGAGTGCTTTTCAATTTACTAGGGAAATCAGCCTCACTTGTTGACCTATTACAAGTAGGTAACATATGTTACAATGTACGGAATTTTCATCTTCAATATCAACACACGTATTTTGTCAACTCCGTTATATTTTGTTTTAATTATGCTTAAAATCGTCTTCACTGGAGGGAATAATTTCAAAACAAGGTTGTACTTAGGTTTATTTACAGTGTGTTTACGCCAATGTGAATTTTAGACGCCAAAAGAGTCTTTAAAATTATAAAAACTACAGGGATTCAATGTCAGTGGGGACGCGTATCGCTTTGTTTATTGTCTTCCCGGTTGTCGCACTGACTTTTACAATTATTTGCCTTTCAGTGTTTAGGGTGTTTAGGGTGTTTTGGTGTTAGGGTAAGAGAGAAAAGAAATTTGTTAGGTTAGGAGATGAGGAAATTTCAGTTTCAGGTACAGTATCTTACTTACCCGTAATCTGTGAAATGGTGGTAGCAGGGAATGAGAATAGGACAATCGATAAGATTTCAGTTATGCTTGTATAGCTCTCTTTCTTGTGTCAGGCTTTCGAACCCCTCACAACAGTCGAACAATCTGAAATAGAATCAATTACCAGTTTTAAATTCATTTCATTCATTTACTAAATGATCTCATACAAGTATTCATTTAAAAAGCCAAATATGAAGGTAATATATATCACCTGAGGAAACAGTGATTCCCTGAACGATATAACAAATACAATACTACAATGCTGCATAAGAAAGCTAAGTAATACGTAAACTCCAGTATATTATATAATTTAAATTGGTTACAATTTGTTTTCCATGTTTTTCAGCTGAAATATGTGCATTAAAAACAAAAAGTTACACTGAGTTCAGGCACGTAGCCAGAAATTTTTAAGGGAGATGCGTAATTTACAAAAACGGGACCGAGACTCAACGTGGCCAAGACCAAGAATAATGATGTTAACAATCATTGCTTACACAAAAAATAGCAGAGATTTAGGATGCGATAAATTATAATGTGATTTATAACACATACATGATGCTTCAATATGTGTGCGAAATAATTTGTTGAAATACGCTGGTTTTCAAAGTTACAACATTTACTGGAGGAGCACTCAAAAATATCACGCCACCCCAGAGGGAAAACTTTGGAAACTTTGAACATCTGAATCTTGCTATTGAGGAAGTTATCGAAAATTGTATTCGCCAACTTCTCTTAACGTCACAGACAACACGAGATGAACCCCAGAGTAAACCATGTCATGGTGTGTACTTGTTTTGTTTTGTAATTTTATTTAGTCACGGTAAATGGCAGGGCAGTGAAGAAATAATCCAAACAATAACATTTCAAACGTTACGTAGAATTCACAAAAGGGAGAAAAGGGGAGGCACTGAGGTTTTCTAACAATGTATATCATTGGCCACACAGGCGTACAGGTAACGGGGTGGGGGTGAGCAGGGGGGGGGGGGGGGGTGGGGTGCCGGGGCTTATTTAAGGTCGATCAGCCAAATATTATACCCCTCTATTTTACATGACAATAACAAAAATGGTCTTCACCAATTTGATTCACCTCTTTTAACATGACACTTAAACAAATAATTGTCTTCACATTGTCATCCCCAAAAATATGATGTTTATGTTGGTTTAGTCTGGAATGTAAGCGAACTTAGCATATGCACAATAGTTTTGCTCGAAAATAACGTTATATTGCCCTATAAATAGTGATGATTCTGCCTAAATGTGACCTGAGTTTGACTGAAAATGACCCATTGTGTTTATTGCCATTTTATAAACTCTTGGAGGGAAGAAGCTACGCTATCCCACCCCATCATACACTATGCCTTACAATTGTGTTGTGTACATGGCAATCAGTATGTGAATAAACTGTATGTTTATAATGTATTGATAGCCTTTCTAATTCAATGATTAGCACTTTATGAAGTAAAATTCCGTATCCGGACTACTACCCCCTGGACAACCACCCCCGGACGATTACCCCCCGGACAACTAGCCCCCTAGGACAATTACCCCCCGGACAACTACTACCCGGACAATTACACCCCTAGGACAATTACCCCCAAAGACAATTACCCCCCAAGACAATTAACCCCCAAGACAATTACCCCCCCCCCCCCCCAGACAATTACCCCCCAAGACAACTACCCCCCAAAACAACTACGCCCCGGATAACTACCCCCCGGAAGATTACCCCCAGACAATAACCCCCCGGACAACTACCCCCGGAATATTCCCTCACCCCCCCCCCCCTCCCCCCCCCCCCCCAAGCCCAAGACAACTACCCCCCGGATAATTACCCCCGGACGATTACCCCCAGACAATCACCCCCCGGTCGATAACCCCCCCGGACAACTACCCACCGGAATATCCCCCCCCCCCCCCTCCCCAAGACAATTACCCCCCAAGACCAAATTTGTGACCGTTCAGGCCGGTAGCCTAGATTTTTCAGGGGTTGGGGGGTGCGTATTTGCAAAAAACGGGACCAAGACCACTGGTTGAGTCGTGTAAAGCCCTCTGCAGACAGAGCCGACTCGACCCGATCAGACTGGTTACAATCAGGATAGAGTTGAGCCCGGTCGGTCGGATCCGATTCATCGTGTTGAATCGGCCCCAACTGGCATCCGACTCCCGACTGTCTCTCAACTGGCAAAATATGTGTCGCGAGGCACTGAAAACTTATACTAAAATTGTCTTTGTACATACTTCGTCAAGTTAAAATAATTAAAGTAAACTGATCGTTCTCTATTTTATATCAAAGTATGTTTATTTATGTCGATCCTGGGGGGCAGGGGGGGGCGGTCGCCCCCCAATGAAAATATTGGGGGGCGAACATATCATTTCGCCCCCCCAATAATTCCGAAAATGAGGAAGAAAAAAATCGAGTGATATAATGCCAAAGAGGGGAAAGACACATTATCAATAATTAATCTTCAAAATGGCCGTTTTTTAGTTTGAAAAGACTGTAAATCTCTTTTTTGCCGCGCGCTTCGCGCGCATACAGTTTCTCATATTGCAAGTTTCATTTGGGTTGTCGGGAATTCACGCTTTCGAAATGTGCTGGGCAGTGTAATGTCTCAACGCACACCTCAAACGAAGTTTATTAAACCCTCATCTATAGATAGCATACCGTCACAGAAGAATAGAATAATCTGAAATATATCTTTCAGTCAATTCGGTCTATAAGCGCTGAACGCAAATCAAATTGAATATCATGTCCCCAACATTTGAAAGTGGAGGAGATAGTCCCCCTACCCTTGTCATTATGTATGTTGGTTCCATACTTATAATATACTTCATATTACGTGAAATGTTTGTCTCAGGTGTGCACCAAATCGCACAATTGCACGCCCAAAAATACAAAAGCTCCCTACGGTGGAGGGGACACCCCTTCCCACACCCTCCCCCGCTCGGTCGGCTTCGCTTCCTCGCAATGTCTCTCCTCCACTTTTGAGAAGTTGTTGACGCCCTTGCCTAGTTTCATGGGAGCCCAATGCCCTAGACTATATCGATGGCTCAATAGTATACAGGATCGTGATCCATCTCATGCAAGGCTCAATTCTTTCCTCGCTATATGTGCCCTTTAAAAATACGTTACGAGTAGGTTCACTATTTTATACAATTTTAACACCCATGATAGGAGTTGCAAATTTCTGAAATCTAAAAGCTTCCGGGGCTCCGCCCCCTGGACCCCCATTATTGTCCCCAAATGTGGGTTCCCCCCAAAGTCAGGTCTTCGAGCCATCAAGACACTTTCAATGAGCGCATAATAAACTTCCGGGCATGCCAATGTGGGGCTTTTAGCTCTCTCAGTGGTCACTCTGGAAAATTTTTCAAATTCGCCCCCCAATCGCAAAAACGGATCGACGCCCCTGAGAAACGCTACTATACTACTATAATAATAGGCAATTGAAAATATGAATTATACTTCATGAAGTACAAAGCATTAAATTGGAAAGGTTATCAATCAATTCTAAACATGCAGTTCATTCACATACTGAGCGCCATGGGTAGCGTGGCTTCTGCCCCCAAGAGTTTTGAAAACGACACACTTTGGCAAAGAGCCAAAATATTCGGGCGAAACCTTGTCATATGCAGGCAATACAAATGTGATATTCTGGTAAAATAATTTCATATTCGCCCAAACTCAGTAATTTTCGGGTAAACTCAGGTAATTTTTAGGCAAACTCAGGTCACATTCGGGCAGAATCATCACCTTTTTAGGGTTATTTTCTAGCAAAACCCTGTGCATCGGCTACGTTCGTATAAATTTCAGACTAAACCATCAGTAACATCATATTTTGGAGCATCAACTTGGTGAAGACCATTTATGGTTTGATTGTCTGGTTAAAATAGGGATAATGTTTGGCTGATCGACCGCCGAGCCCCCCCCCCCCCCCCCCACCCCCTCCCTTAATCCGTACGCCTGTGCTGCCTATGATATAATGTGATAGAGAGCCACCGTGCATCCCAATTTCTCCCTGTTGTAATTCTACGTTACGTATGATTTGTTATTGTATGGATTTTTTTGTTCACTCCCCTGACGGAAAATAGCTTCTAGCTGAACGCGGGAATTTACCGTGATAAAATAAATACAAACAATACATTTAACAAACTTAATTTTGTTTTGTATGTATTTATATTCACAAATGGGTGGGATGGCCCTTTCAGCATGAACTGATTTTCAAAGGGGTCATGCCACGGTTTATTCTGGGGTTCATCTTTTGTTTTTTCTATGACGTCAACATAAGTTGGCGGACAAAATGTTCTATAACTTCCTCAAAAGCAAGATTCAGACCTTCATTTCACAGTTGTCCCTCTTGGGTGGCGTACTATTTTGGAGTGCTCCTCCGGGAAATTGTACAACTTTGAAAACCATCGTATTTCAACAAATCTTTTCGCAGACATTTTGAAGCATCATGTAAGTTATCAAAATCACATCATAATTTATCGCATCTACACTCTCTGTTTTCTTTTTAACCAATGATTGTACATTTTGTTTTACTTTTACTTTTAATTTGACTTTAAAAACTTAAAAGAATGTACATGTAACTTTGCTTTTTAATGCAGTATTGTATTGTGTATAGCGTTAAGGGAATTGACGTTTTCTCAAGCCATGTATTACTGCCACATTTTACTGTATATTATATTAATATTTGTATGAGATCATTTAATATGAGAATAAAATCAATTTGAAACCGGTTATTAAATCTATTTCATCTTTATCCTAGGCTGTGAGGAGTTTGAAAACCTGTCACGAGAGAGAGCTATAAAGGCGTAACTACAATCTTCTTGATTGTCATATTCACATTCTCTGCTTCTACCATATCACAGACTACGGGTAAGTAAGTTTGTGTTCGTTTTATCTCATGCTCAATGTATCTACAACTATATACTGTACCTAAAACGTAAATGTCCCCATCTCCTAACCTCAAACATTACTCCTATCTCTCACCCTTATACCAAACCATCACCGTAATGTAATCCATGAAGACTACATCAGAGACCTCGATCTGTTGTTGCTATTGGGGGCTCAATTTCTCAGGGTGACTGGTGGGAGAGCTTGAATCACAACCAACGCCTTGGCATGCCCAACATTTTGAAGACTAAGAAAAGAAAAAATATGCCAAAGTCAACGCGACAAACGGGAAGACAATAAACAAAGTGAAACTCAGCCTCGCTGACATTGAATCCCTGTAGTATAGTAATGATAATATGTTTGCGGTGTGTTTTTATCATAGTTTTTTTTGTAGATCATTACTTTTTTCCCGAAATTGTCATGGAAATACCCTTGTGTCTCTTGCAAGCTATAACTATATAGGCCTACGATGCACATATTGTTTATATTGGAAGGACACAACATGTGCTGGGCTTCAAAAAGAACATTGTAATGATGTACATTTTGCACTGTTCAATTTGCTATGTAATAAATGTATTTTACCTTATTAAAGGGATCTAGTAACTTTGTTGACATGTGCAAAAAGTGATGAAGGGTTGATGCAATGTATATTGTTGTTATCTCATATGTCCACAGGGTATTGTGTGAACATTTCAAGTAAAATGGACATTGCATGGCCAAGTAATGAGCGAAAATGCAAAGTGATATTCACGGACTCACTGCACTCACTTTGTACACGGTTTCAAACTCCACCTGAGTTTTTTCTTATCTGAATACTTCAATCGTACATATCGTTGTAACGAAAGGGAAATTTGAAAAACCGAAACCGGTCCCATGATTTTATTGTTAATACGAATACAACAAGGTATGAGGGAACCGCTAAAATTACAATTTGATTTTGAGGATTTGGACAATGTTACTAAGTCCCTTTAAACGATCCACTGGATCGTCAAAACCGTGTACAAAGTCAGTGCACTGAGTTAGTGAACATTACTTTGCATTTTTGCTCATTATTCGGCCATATAACGTCTTTTTAACTTGGAATTTTCACACAATACCCAGTGGAAATATCAGATAACAACAATATACGTTGAATCAACCATTCATCATTTTTTGCACATGCCAACAAAGTTACTAGATCCCTTTAACCCCTTGTTGACACTGTTGATGATACATGCGTAACTCACCGTCTGCTCGGGCAACCTCCGGGAATAAAGATACACATGTGTCATTGAAATTGAATAAGTTTGATAATGAATGTTTCAAGAGTTCGCACGTAAATGTTCGAACTCTTTGTCGAAACAAAGATGAAATTGCAATGATTTTATATGTCATTGAAATTCATATTTTCGCTCTCAATAATACATACTTTGAATAGACGATTCCATTAGTGACAATGTCATTGTGTATTTAAGGTTACGATTTAATACGTAAATATAGAAACCGCAACGAAGGTGGTGTCGCTATATATATATATATATATATATATATATAGAATTTTTTTTTAAACAGATAATTATTTCAAAAGAAATCCGATTATTAGTTCGTTTGTCAATTAGTGGTTCTTTGAAGCCTAAATGGCGATATTTTAACCTGTATTTTGTACTTTTATTCTACCTTTCAATTGTAGATGTGTATAAACCAATTAATATGTCGTTAATGTATTCACATTATTGTTTTCACATAATAAAACTAACCAATCATGTATCATTGAGGGGGGGGGGGGTAGGGAGGGGGAGGGGGCTGCAGTCCTCCACAACTTGTCTGGCTTAAAACAATACAATACATAAGCATTAAATAACAATTAATACACAAAAATGCAATGTGGTCAGCCCTCCCTCCCCCCCCCCCCCCCCCGCCCCGGAGTCAATCACAGGCGAATGTATATTTATATGCGCAACTTTGTACAGGAGTCAATGGAAACCGATGAGTAAATTTACTCCTGACTTTGTACAGGATTCAATGAAGACCAATGTATAAATTTACTCCTCGATCAGGAGTGAACCCCAAAGTCAAAGACCAATGTATAAATTTACTCCTGAATTTGTACAGGATTCAATGAAGACCAATGTATAAATGTACTCCTCGATCAGCAGTGAACCCCAAAGTCAAAGACCAATGTATAAATTTACTCCTCGATCAGGAGTGAATCCCAAAGACCACTGACAATTATGTAAGGGCCAAGCTTTGATCGAGGAGGATCTACACGTACGTCCTTTCTATCACGATATGTATTGCGAAATGAACGCATCGTCGTTTTACATGGACATGAATGCACGTCGTTCAGTACGTATGCAACGAAGTTGCCGCCAAATTATAATACACGCGAATTCCTATTGGTCGAATTATATGCTAAGGATGTGACGTAATGGTATGTAACAATAGAAATGCGTGCATGTGCACGTGCAATGTGTGCGTGGAAAGGGGGGGGGGGGGGGGGGTACGCGTGCAATGCCATGAAAAGATTTTGTTTAAGCCTTTTTTTCTTACAATGTTTATCATGCCCGTAAAGACTTACGTAATACTTACTCATCAGGGGGGGGGGGGGGGGGGGGGGAGTGAAAAGATAACCTCCACCCTTTTGAATGGGTATCAATCACGCCCATAATGTTTCTTACATTTTCAAAAGCCTGAATTTATGACGGGGATGGGGCGAATTTGAGCAAATTTGAAACAAAATTGACTATTTTTTGAAGACGAAAAACCAGAAAAATATATGTGATGTGGCCCCCAATAATAATGCATCGCCCCCCCCCCCCCCTCCCCAAATTGGTCCGACCATGCACACCATGCCACTGGGTGAGGGAATGATAAGGAATCGAGTACATGATGTTGGTATATGGTATTAATGTAGAAAATCATTACGCAATCACACAGTCTCCTGTGAATTCCGCTGGCGAAATAGAATGCTAATACCATGATTTTTAAATCTAATGCTTTAAGTGATAACTCACTTACAATCAACAGAAGAGGTAAACAGAAGGAAGACAATTTTGAAAAACAGTTTTACGCCTACGGCTTAATTTCGCATTGAACCGTTTATTGAACCGTTTATCAATACGAATGAAAAGTTAACTAAGTTGGCCAATAAACCCATGCATCATCATCATCTTCATGATTATCATAATCACCATCATCTTATCATAATAGCCATCAATGGTATCCATATTGCCATCATAATTATCATCAACATCATCTTCATTAGTATTATCATCATCATAATTTATCATCATCATTATTTTTATCATCATTATAAACAGTCATCATATGTCATCCCCATTATTATCATCATACTCTTTATCATCATTATACCGGATAGACTAAAAGTTATGATGAAAGAGGATTTTATTAATCAAGACCTGTACCTCTTAATTATTTTGTCATAATAATTACAACCCCATCGCGTGCCCAAAACGTATAACAATTTACAAACGGTTAAGTAAAAAACAATATTTTTGTTTGTAAAAAACATGCGTTAAATCCAGGGCATTCTCTAAAACATTTTGGATTAAACCATTTCTTGTAAAATATAGTGAAAACTGTATTTTTGTCAAATAGTGAAGTAATAGAGAGATCATCAACAACTACATTTATATTATGCTTGAGAATGTGTGGCATTTTATATCAAAATACGGTGTAATATTTCATGTAAATAATGATTAGATATACATAATTATTCTCGAAAAAGTTAATCTCCAGTTTAGTTGATATCTTCACACATTTTCTTACATCATTATATATATGGTGATGCTCGATATTTATTCCAATTAGATATTTGTTTAGAAACATCAAAATGTTACTTAACCGATTTGTATTTATCTGGTTTTTAAAGTAACGCTTAACTGTTACATCCTGTTGTCAATGAGCATGCTGAATTTATTTCCATGACGGTTTATCTAGAGACTTTTTTAGATAGCGAATACAGTTGTGACACAAATATATTACGCCATATCGTTGCATGCCATATTTCTACCGATTATACCTTCTTCATGTCAATACTTGTTTTTGATGTCATAGTATGATTATATTATTGTTGAATCCATTCTGATGTTGTGCAATAATGTTATACGGATTATGCAAACAAAACGCCCCCCCCCCTCCCCCCCGATCAAAAAAATACTCTTGCTCATTCAGGTGGGAATTAGTGCCTGTATGGCCATGTACACGTACCAGTCTTGTATAATACGCATTGGACTCATCACAATGCTCGCAC
>JBAMJV010014411.1:0-25713 GCA_037951105.1 Echinarachnius parma
AAGTGCAATGATTAATGTTATAATTTGATTTAGTTCCAAGTAGCATAGTTCTGTAAGAATGGATGGACAGATCTACAAAGAAAAAGTTAAACAAGTTAAATATCTAATGTCCAATGTACAGATGTTGTAGAAGACATTCCATGCCCAATAAACTTCCTTTAACTTAAATCAAGTTTTGTGCAGGCAAGCTTAAAAAGTAGTCCCTGATATACATATCATTGTTTTCCCTGCTTACCTGTGGCCGATCTGCTCTCCCAAATATGTCATCATAATTTTCGCTGACAAAATTAGCAAGAATCTTGATATCTTCTGTAGAAAGATTTGATTTTCGGCTTGATTCCTGTAAATTGAATGAGATAATAGAACAATAAAAATACACATCAGAATTTCAATAATTTATGACTGAAATAAAACTAGCATTGTATGTTGTCTAATGATCATATCTGTTAAAATTCTCAAATAGGAATTAAATGTGTACTAGTACTTCCGTCTACTACTAGTACTACTTCAACTTGTACGTTATTTTAGGATTTAGTGTATTGAATTAGTTTTGTTCGCTTACTTCAGTCAACGCATCAAGCTAGTTGTGTATGACTATCCTGCATGGGAGTGCACATGCACTCGCTGTTTTTTTAAAGTGACAAACTGTCACTGGTATATAATCTCAACTACCTGGGGAGCATACTAGCCGTGCGCGTGCTGCCACTGATATGATAGTGCAAAGGCTAATTAACACAACGTCACAAGTCGCGATACGACTTGGAGAGAAGTCGAGGTGGTGCAGAAATCACGTATTTTGATTTGGAATGGAGCGAAAAATTGTCATTTTTATCTAGCGCCAAGTTACACTTTACATCACATAACAATTAACATTGTGTATTAGGCCCCACCACTGCATGCTATACCATTATAACATATAAACCTAACCCTTATTTAGTGGCTATACTCGTGGCATATCAATTTATAATAATATTAAAATGATTAATTATTAGCATCAGTGGCGTAGACAGGTTCTTACACCTGGGGGGGATGATTTGCCGTTCACCGGACCAATACCAATTTGTTCGCGCCCGAGACCGCTTGCCAAATTTGTTCTAGACCAAGGAAATTGCTTGAAAGTCCTCTCAGTGGGGGGGGGGGGTTAGATGTTAAGATGGTCGTGACCAGGCGGGCCGGAAGCAGTTTTTGATTGGGGGGGGGGGGGGCAAAAACCTATGGGGGCTCACGATTTGTGTGTGTAGGAGTTCATTCCCCACCACACTCACAGTGCTGCCAACTTTGAGTCAGATGTGAGAGCGAGACATTGCAAGGAGCGAAGCGACCAAGCCCGAGGGAGCGAAGTGACTGAGCGGGGGAAGGGGTGGAAGGGGGTGTCCCCCATCCCACGGTAGGGAGCTTTTGCATTTTTGGACTTGAAATTGTGCAATCTGTTGGTTACCTAGATAGGAATTATTCGGGCCTAACATTGACTGTATCTGGGAAAGCGTGTTATGATTTGATCGACCAGAAATGTTAAATATATTTTCACGAAGAAAACAAATAATTGACACACTAATAAATATGCACCCCAACACAAAACACAAATATTGTATTTATATTTAGCGTCATTCACAGTTCCAACATCACCATATGCCACATAAACACATATGTGATAACAAATTAAGTATACATTTATCATATTAGTGATTGCGATCATGATAGTGATATAATATATTACTTGACGGAACAGATAAATACATCTATAAAAGTGTTCGCCACTATTGTTAAGTATGATTCTGTTATCGATACAATCATGAATTATATAATACATGTTTATGCTTTGTATAGTAAGGGTGCATGAAAATGATTATTATTGTAGATTAAATTGTTTGCCTATATTTTATTAGGCATTTAGCGGTTGCAGTACCGATTTGATGAAAACGTAGTACAGTGTTCCCACTTATAATACTCATATACCAGCCCTTTATTAGATTAGTAATAACATTCAAATTAGATATGAAGACATTTGCCTATATATTGTAAGACTTTATATACATAAGTGACGTATGGATTTAATGACAATATACCAGTTAGAAAAACAACATGGGTTTTTTTATAATTCCCTAATCATATTATTGTAGAATAAGTTATATACCTTTATTTTCTTGGGCCTGATACAGTAGTATATAGATTAACTAAGTATACTGATCTTGTTTAAACAACAATACCTAGACATTCGTTAAAGAATATTATTCAGTTATTTGTAGATACCTTAATCAAATTATTTTTAGATGAAGTGTATGCCTACATTTTCTATAAATATATATTTGCTATAATTTCTATATTTTCAAGTTGTTCCTGGTAATGTTTCTAATTTTGTTGTCACAAAAAAAAATGGTTTTGGTATTTCTTCTCGGGTTTGAGATGATATATTCTAGATGCTAATACAATTTGTATTTAGAATTTATAAATAGCGTTGTTTATCATAGTGGACATTTTATGAGTTCCATGTTGATTAAATGCATGAGTAGTTTAATCATGCAATTAGCCGAAGATGTGATAATCATGAGATACTCACACCCATGTTTAGAAGGTTAGTTTAATTTATAATAACAATAATACATCATAGAGTTGTATTATCATATTTAATCGCATAGCGGACTCCATATTCTTGATATGTAGCTATATAATCTGCAATACCATTACGCTGATTTAGTAACGAAAATTTAATTCAAAGGTACGGTAACGTTTGATTGGAGCGCAACTAAAGATATATTCTCATCATAGAAATGTGTTATTTGCCTTTTTAGAGTTGGATGCTCTTGACAAAGAATACTTGTGTAGTAAAGAAATACTCCCCAATTTTGTCACGGTACATGGTTAGCATGAATTGGTACTAACCTCAATTGAAAACTGACCCACAATAATTGTATTCTTACGGAGTAATAAAAGCCTGAATTATGTATTCAAATCGAAAATAATAATCTGAACTCTCGACTGAAATCGTTTAGCGTCATACACAGTTCCAACATCACCATATGCCACATTACGTATGATCCAACAACATAGCCTATTGCCAAGAATGAGTCCCGAGGGGCGAAGCTACCGAGGGCTGGGGCAGAGCCAAATAGGGAGGGTTTGGGAGGGGTATCCCCCTCCCACGGAGAAGATTTTGCATTATGTACTTGAAATTATGCAATTTGGTGCATGTCACACAAGCAGTCATAGCAATGCCAGCCTACACTGGAACTACGTGGCCCGGTATACAGAAAAAAATACTCACCCCAGAACATACGCAAGTTACACAACAAACTGAGATAATCTGTTCGCGCGCGAAGCGCGCAGCGAAAATTGAAAGTGGATGATTGTATACATTACTTTTTGATCGTTAGAATTAACAAGTCTTAGCTCATACAACTAATGTTTTCTTTCCCACTGGTATACAGATACACAAAAAAAAAGATATATCCTTCCCTAAAACCTGGGGGGGATGATTGTACATGTCATCCCCCCCACCTTGTGAGGTGGGGGGGATGCATACCCCTTATCCCCCCCGTTGTCTACGCCCCTGATTAGCATAATTTAGGCTGGCGTTCTGCAAACTCACGACAGCGACACAAAGGTCAAAGTCTTTGACAAGGGCAAGGCTTGTAATTGTAGACCAGAGACAGTCTACCATATCATGGCTGCAAGTTATGACAAAGAAAGGTGTTAAATTTTAGAGTTTAGTCTTACTCGAGTAAGATCAAGGGCAAGGACAAGGTCAAGGAGTGAAGGAGGTTTAATGTTATTTCGCGTTTATAGCCAGGGAGACGGGGTTTTGGACATAGTAGCCACCGCAGAGTTTCGGCGGGGTGCGATCTCGATAACCGCTCTAGTGCAATTCACGCAATAATTCTCGTGAAACAAATCGAAGGGTTTCATTGAAATATAACAATTTTCTACATAGTTTGTCAACAAATAATATGTAAGGTTGATAACAATGACATATAATAGCTGAATAACATAGCATGCAAACTCACAATCACACATTAAACACAAAATAAGATAAAAACTTACGGCCATCATTTGGTTCTTGCAGGCTTCTTGCTGTATTGGCAGATTTCAGGCTCGTCCATAATTAGATTAAAACAATTATTTTCGATGACAAGTTGTCATGAGCTTCGTGAAACGCATTTTTATGGACGATGACAACTTGTCATGATGACAATTGAAATTTGTCATGATGACAAATTTGTCATGATGACAAATAATTTCTTTGTGAAACACCCTCCGGATGCGATGTATGGTACACTTACGTACATATAATATGGTCCACATAATGCACCTGGAACATTTCCGGGCCTACTATAGGTCCATGCATTGCATAATACACACATTCCTAACTGTCGCGCCCGGTCCGCATAATGCACGTATAGAACATTTCCGGTCCCTGAAAGTACGGTCTAAATTGTGCCCGCGACCGGTCTCTGAAATTCACCCTTGGTGCGTATGTGTGTCTGTGTGTGTGTGTGTGTGTGTGTGTGTGTGTGTGTGTGTGTGTGAGTGTATGTGTGTTTATATAAGAATAAAAACAACTCAATCGATGTTGTTGTTTTTTGACAGTTTATTACTTGGCATGACAACATGTATATTTTATGTTCGACCCAAGTGCAACAGTTTTACATTTATCTGAACAAAATATTTATTTAATGCAAAATATATATGTTTCATACTCTTTCTCAATATATGTATACATCCCATATCTAAATACATATTTCGCAAATGCATATCATATAAAACACAGTGGCCTCCCCGTCACCTTTCCAACAATAAGTATTTGTGAGAAGAAAGGACCGTTTGATAATTATAATTTATGTAAGCAAAATTACGTATTTAGTTGTCATATAGTCATACATGAATATAATATATCAAGATGTCTTCATCTTTAACATTTTTAAATGCTAACCCCCCCCCCCCCCCCCCATCACAAAATCCAGATTTGAACCGGTTCCATGCATGCTGGACTTTGCAATCCGCATCGAGATTATACAGGGAATGGAGAGTTGCCCGAAGGAGTAGGCAATGGGATAACCATTTTGTATGAAAGATAATAATCATATATGAATTTTTTTAATATATCTTCCTTGTCTAACATTAATTAATAAATTAGATGTCCCTTTTAACTTTATATTTGTATTCATTGTATTCTTTATACAATGCATTATACGACTCTCAAATTGATTCCGTGCACACAAACATTCATATTAGCACTTTAATTTAAATTGTGAATAATTTTATAATGAAGTATTGTCCATCTTTGTTAAATGCACCAACACGTATATAGAACACATAAAAACATGTGTGACCCAGATGGAATAATATTCTCAATTTGCGTGTTCGCTTACAGTAATAATAAATGCGTTTGCACTTTCATACTGACATACAGCTGTATTAACACACAGTTAGGATCTTACAGTGTTATACTGCATTGAGAATGCTTCATTATCTCAGTATTTATAGATATAAAGAAATATATATTATTTTCAAATTACTATGTCATAACCACTTTATTTTTTGTAGAGACCGACCGTGACGTCACGACGTTTAAATTGACTTTTTTTTTCCGAGAATTATTTCCGAGTAATTATTGGATCCCGTTGCTGTTTACTCAAATCAGCGGTCTGTGTTACAATAAAGTGTCCACGTTGAATGAACTCGCTTACCAACTTCAGTGATATATTTACGGAATAAAAAGGGATATTTTGGTCCGCTACTGTGATGAGGTGACCCGGTTAATCGTTTTCGACTGGAAATAAAGTGGTTAGTTCGAGTAGTCCCGTTTGCTTTCCGAAACCCATTGGATCATCAGGATCAAACTACAGCAGGACAGAGAAGGGCCAATACTTTAAAAATAAGGGGGCGAGATGACCTAAAAATAAATATGGTGTCATACATTCATTTGTTCTGTTTCTCCCCATACGGAGTGGGGGTGGGGGGGGGGGGGGGGGCATGAAGGGTTGCAATTTGCCCCCTCCCCCCCCCCCCCCCCCCCATCTTTCATCTATGCTGCACGACTGGTATAACCTGTATTAAACAAAGATCTTACATCAATTAAGATATATTAAAGACCATTTAACTAGTTAACTACATCAGATTTCAAATACCCCAAAAGGTTTAATACAGGATCCACTCGGGCTTCCGTAGGCAGAAGGTAAATGTTATTATGTTTATTTCCACATAACTTGTTCTTAAAGTAAAATTCCTTTCAAGTAAAACAGTCCTAGTAGTATCTAAGTTAAAAAGCAAGGTTTGGACACAATTACCAGCTTGGTAGATTGTTTACACATTTTCCCATTTCTGCAGTTACCTGCCAACATTTTATTTTACAGAATGACAGAAAATACATTTAAATCAAGAATGTTTATGTTGATAGTAACTACCTGTAATATATCACTATACATTTGTAATTGTCAACTATATCGCCAGACACATGAATGTCAAATTGTGTACTCTATCAATAACATGATACTTGAATGTATGTACGTGTGCGAATTGTTTGCATCCGTATACAGTGTTCTTGATGTTTACATCAGAAAAACTGGCCGAAACAATGGAACACATTTGTTTAAATAAAAATAAATACGTTATTGCTCCCTATGTACATATGAATTGTTGATTTGGTTTTCTATTTACAATCAATGAAAATAATTAATAAATATTGATTATGAATGTAATGTAGCCGCCTAAATATCTTATTAGAGCGCTTATTACAGCGCTTTTCTATTTACATTCAATGAAAATAATTAATAAATATTGATTATGAATGTAATGTAGCCGCCTAAATGGAACGATAATCGTACATGTGCAATCCGATTTAATATTCGGACAAATTGTATCATTCATAATAAAGTAATGCCATGTAATGCCATATTATTTCAATTTAAGTCATCATGATTACTGTGATGATAGATTATTAAATAGAATCCATTTAATTCGGGTAACCGCTCGACTCGTAGCTATTCTATTAGACATACAAAATCAATGTAGCTTTCGTTTACAATCGAGCATTTCCAGAAATGAAATGCAAATCAAAAGTTTTAATAACATTATGACAAACTGACGATGAGTTCGAAAATGTTAGATTCTAATTACTTAGATAACAATGACACATAATTTGAAACAATACTTGACCAAAAGCCCCACATAATTCAAAGGCAACGCCTAAATTCTGCTCTTTCCATATAATTTAGGCAACATATAATTTGATCAGAGATCTGCAAATGGACAAAATTCAAATATTTGTGATTCGATATGTATTTCTTTTTTTGCAGTGCTATACATTTGATTGTAAGGTGTTGCATGACTGTGCAACTTTGGTACACACTAAGAAATAAAGGTTCGAATTTGCACCATTAAGGGTGCAAAACGCTGCTACGATAGCACCTTTGCACCCAAAAGTGGGGTCTACGCCATATGGGGAGCACAAATGCACACATATAGTGCCAATACCCCAATTTCGGGTGCAGACTGCACCCTTTAAGGGTGCTGCTATTGTAGCAGCGTTCTGTACCCTAATATCTTAGTGGGTATCATTTGTGACCTTACAACACAAAACAACCATTATGTCGCTGTGGTAGTTTCTCTTTTATTAGCTAAAATAGTCAAAATTTGTTCAAAAGATGAGATTTAGGATTTTGGTATTTTATGAATAATCATATCTTAGTCTATCTTCTGGGAAATTTTGAGCGTCAGAAATCAAGTTTCAATATTAATTTTTCATTTAATAAATGTGATCTTATTACAGCGCTTGAATAGACACTGATCTTTTAAGCGGCCCGTTTCTCCCTTATTTTAAAAATGGTTCAGCCATATTCCATATCTTTGGCATTCATGTTAAAAGGGTTTGCTTAGTCCAAATATGACAAATTATATACCTTTTTAAAGGCAATGGCTTCTATTTTAATGTTATATGAAAATCCCGACTTATTGGTCGTTTTGTGGTGTAAGGTCGCATTTGATCCATTGTGTTCAAGATTCAATTAGTGCTATATATTAATTGTACATTATAGGTGTCTCTATAGACAATCGGGTAAACACGATAAAAACAAACAACGATACACGTGCAACATCACAAAGAGAAAACAACGTAAATACTTTTCATGTGCGACTATACACGTTAATAACAATTACATAAGTCAATTTGTGTATATGAAGTAATCAATAAACTTTCGTATTTTACTTTGCAAAATGTGTTGAAAAATATAATTCAAAATGTCTTACAAGATTCAAACATATTTTTCTAAATATCATCAAAATTACGCCACCGTTAGGAATAATGTTGTTTCCGAATAAAAAATAATTTATTCGAGCTCACATTTTATTATCAAAACCAGATACAATTTTCACCATTAAGATGTACATGTTTAAATGGGTGCATTTAATATTCTACATCCAGCTGTTATGTTATTGTTTCTATTCTGCTATATAAACAGAGTGGAAAGACTTTAGAGAACGTTACCTAGCAAGGATAATTGCTCTCCTCTTTGGTACACCTCATGTGTAATATCGCAGTATATTAAACGACCAGTACTTAAACGCTAAATATATATTATATGAAATATTATATGAAAAGCAGCCGAACATTCCTATAAATAACGATATAAAATGTGCACGGAATATTAAGCGTCACTTCACTGCTGATATGCCGAGGTCAGGCTGGTCATGTGGTGACGAAGCATGCTGGACCGTTAAATGCTTGGACAGGTCATTCTGATTGGCCGAATCTTTGGTAACCATAGGAACATAATCGATGTGAATAAGGATCCTTTGTTCTGTAGATGACTTTCGTGAAAGGCGGCATTGTTATACGAACAAGAACATTAATAACAACAAAGGCAACCACGGCTCCGCCACTATTAGTGCAGTCAGTTTTTCAACATTGCGTTCATCACATGGTGTTGTTGAAATATATAAACGCCTGGGGAAGAAGGCTAGTGATTGTCCGATGAAAGGAGAGGTGCTTGTGTAGGCGGAAGGATTGCAGCACAGCTGCAGCACGACGGCATACTTACGTAGTCCCACACATAGTGGGTCATGGCGTTTAGCGGCCTGACCCGAGCTATCACCCAGCTTTGCTTTTGAAGACATCTTGTGTTACTTGGCCGATCCCTAAAAGAATACCAAATACAAAAATAAGAGCAAAGGTAAGTTGTGGATAGTTAATATGTAGGTACAATTTAACTGTGAATACCAACTATTAATTTGGAGGCAAGTTGATAATAATTATAGTAAACATGTTCCCTACTAAATTTGTAGGGAATATATTTAATACAGGACCCATCAGGGACCTTTGGTTACTTAGGCTTTGGTTACCTAGGCATTGGTTACTGAACCTCTTTCCTAGATCTGGTAATCACCATAACGTTAATTCATGAACCACCAGGTACCTTTATGCAAGGGGTTAACCTGTTCCCTACTATAGTTGGTAATCCATTTACAATTTATACAGGACCCACCCGGTCCATGAAGGCAAAAGTTTAATACTAAATACAATCCTATAGTTGCCTGCCGCTATTTCTGCTTTTTTAAAAAAAACTTTACCTATTCATTGAGAGTAGGTGAGAAAAGTACGTTCTACGCTAAGCAATTTAGTAAACTTGTATTCAGTTTATATTTTGGACTCATGTTATATAAAACAAACTCCAAGTGTAATTGCGACGGTATAATGTTGGTGCAGAATGTTGTGCAGAATCAATTGTAGCGAATCCAACTTTTGTCAAGTGATTTATATTTGCCAAAATTAAATTGATTGCTCAAATCATCTGTTGAACCCTTTGTGTACTTAAAGTGCATTTGTTGGATTTCCTTATCTATTTTCGAACAAGACATTGGTCTCAGCAACGATCCTATCGAAGTCGACAGTAACGCAGCTAATGCACTTTTTAGTTGTAAATGCTTCATTTTTATGGTTTTGAACACCTTTGTGGCAGGATTACCATCGTACGTTCCAATTTTACAGATGGTGCCTGTGTTTACAAACCGTTTTACATAAGACCTCCCATTTCCAACTGACCTACCTACGTTCCAATTTTGCAGGTGGTGCCTTTGCTTACGCACAGTTTCACAGAATGTTCTTATTCAGTTCGTCTAGTTATAAGACAGAAAGCAAAGGTTAAAGACATCATGGAGAAAGTAAGAGAATCAAAATGGAGATGGGCTGGGCATGTGGCAAGAATTCAGGACAATAGATGGACATATCGCTTAACATAATGGCAACCAAGAAAGGGAAAGAGAAAAAGAGGAAGGCAGAAGAAAAGATTGATAGATGAACTAACATCATACATGGGAACGGCCGCGTGGACTAGGATATCTAGATACAGAAGAGAATGGAAATGTCATGAGGAGGGCTTTGTCCAACGTATGGATGAGCTATAGCCTTATATATATATATATATATAGATATATATATATATAGATAGATAGATAGATAGTTCATCTAGGTGTGGAGCAGAGGCATTACCATCTGGCACATGACACGTTTCAGCAAATGCCTTGCAGAACACTTCAGCTTTCTCTCCTGCTGTAATGTGAGCTTCATCATTATGAACAATGACGGGAATGCCGCAAGGAGCTGCTCTCCAAGCAAGAGTGTTGACGACCCTCCAACATTTGTTTACTGCTAAGATTGTTATCAGTTAGATCTTCTTTGAGTTTCATATCATAGTTTTTCCTGGCTCCTTTTCCCGCCTTGTTGTATGATTTCTTGGCTTCAGAAAATGTGTCCCTCATAGAAGCCATCTCACAGTTTTTGAGTTCCCGAAAGATCCTGCGTCTCTTTCTTGCATGCCTTCTGCATTACCATGCTTTGTCACCTCCAGTCTTTTTATAAAAATCTTGCTAGGAATATATAGGTCCATGGCATCATTTATATGGAAGCAGGAGACCATCAAAAACACGGATATACGTCGTGTAGTAATTCCATTTACTACACGACGTAATTATTTGCGTCGTGTAGTAAATGGAATTACTACACGACGTATATCCATGTTTATGATGGTCTCCTGCTTCCATACATTTATCATCTCTGCGACCCTGCTACACGCCTTCTCTGGATCGCTCTCCTTGAATGCTTGAGACCAGTCTGTAGAGGAAAAAGTAGCCTCTCATTTCCCAGTATAGTTGGCTCTGTCATATTGCCATACCTTCCTTGCGAAAGGCCTGTCTCTGAAAGTAGGGATTTATGGCTTGACTAGAACTGGGTTATGGTCAGAAGTACCCATAGGAGCTAATGTGGTAGATGAGGCAGGTTCAAGATCCAGGCTTTGATCCCCTCTTGTCAGTTCATTCACAAGCGATCTACTCCAAGGCAGCTAGCGAGCTGTAACATCCGGCGTCCGGGGGCGTCTGTATTGTGACTGCCTAGCCATTATTTATGGTGGACGTTGAAGTCACCGACGAGCATCACAGAATTGGCCCCAAATTCAATCATCTTTGAAATGGTCTTGGCATCTAAGTAATCGATGATGTCAATGGTGGCACTCGGAGGTCTGTATGCGTCACCTTTTAGTAATTTCTGCAATTGCAGAGTTACTGAAAGTCACATGAGTGCGAGTTCGTTGGGGTCGCGTAGTGGATCCTAGCTCAACATTTACGTTCCGAAAAATTGACTAACTTACGTTCCAGAATTTGACTACCGTAACTTCAGTTGTTCCAGAATTTGACCAACTTAAGTTCCAGAATTTGCCCAACTTACGTTCCAATTTTGCAGGTGGAATCTGTGTTTGCACACACGGTTTTCCAGAAGTACATGTACTCGTAGAGTGCAACCGTCGTCCCGTTTCGGAGCTGAGCGTAATGCCCCGTATCCCAGTTAGAATGGCTCGCACACGTCTCTTCTGTCCTCCGTTTACTCTAGAGAACAAGGAAGTAGGGAAAGATCAGAGGGGAATTGTAAAATTAGAATTGGAAATGTTTCTTTTAATTGAAATATCATATATCGCAGCCAAACGGCCAAATTCAAAATATTTTATTCAAAAGGATAGTTCAGTTCTGGTTAAGAGGGCGATTCGAGAAATTTGTTTTTTTGTGAGGTAATAACAAACTAAATGTAAATTTGAAAGAGTACACAATTTTAAAGACAGAATCAACTTTGATCAAAACCGGTTTGGAAACAGTTGAAATATCCATCAATATATCCAATCCATAAATTATTTAAGAAAATATCTAAAAGTCCTTCACATTTTTGCTACCAATATACCAATATTTGTTTAAAACTGTTTTCGATGATCTCTATTGAATAATTATGTGAACCAAACATCACATATACATTTTTTATTTTAAAAAAAAGTGTCTGGAGGGCGCCCTCTTGTGTTTACGGCTGCTTTCTTAATGAAAACAGCCCTGTAATTTAGCCGTTTATATGTGTTTTTGTACTACCTTTCAATCATCATTGCGTTATAACTGTTAGTTTTTAATTATAGCTTACAAGTTTTAGTTACTAGAATTATGTTTGACCTATACTGTACTATCCATTTTATTAAAGAGAACAATAAAATATGGTCAAATATTTCCGGCGCCGTGGCCCCGAGCAAAACACTAAATCCACGTTCGGAATTGAGGATGTGTATAATTTGTGTCTGCACACTTACAAGGTTTCTTAGCTGGAATAATCAACACGAAGTTGAAATTTGCACTTATAGTGGGGATTCGTTTGTGGGTGTGTATCCGTTGATCAAGGAGATGCGATACAAGCACATTGAGATAATTATCGATGGATATCTTGCGCTTGCTGACTAATAATTGGAAGAATGGGAAATATGAGGAATGCGAGAAATATGAGAAATGGGAAGTATAATATAATTATTTGGGCAAAGGACCTCAGCCCCCTCCCCCCCCCCCCCCCTGATAGAAATGTGCTCCTACGCCCATGGCAGGGGTTGTAAGAAGGAGGGCAACACCACCACTCCCACGCAGACTACGTGGGCCGTTTTGGTTACCTCCTCACCCTGAGGGATAAAAACACCATAGTTTTGTTTCACATGATACCCTATAATACAATAATACAATAATACAATAATAAACTAACTCGTCTCCTCTTTAACTTCCCGTCGAAGTTAATCCGTTTGACAGATGCTACTCTTGCCACGGTTATCCTGGAAGATAACCCCGGGATTATCCATAGCCCTTTCAATTTACATTTTCAATTTTAATTGATTTCCACTTAAAGGAATAACAAATATACAATGATAAGCATGAACATCAAAATAATGCATGATTGGCTACAATTACATGAATAAACAAAACCAACGACACGCCCTCACGTCAAACGACTGACGCCTGGAGCGTGCATGCGAGAGGTCGTGGTCGAGGGCTGCTGTTGCTCGTGTCTCTGCCCCCAATCATTTTAAGTTCAAACTATTGTTACCGGTTAACATTGTTCTTACTACGCTTGATGTACACAGTATTTTGCATGAACTGCAATGGGAATTACAATCGCAAGTAAAGAACGTGATGATATACATGATATATTCATAACACAATGCGGATTGATTTCCCAAAGGCAACTGGCGTACTCTCACCCTCCCGAAATGTCAATCTCGCTGAAAAGAATGACCGGGATTACTTAACAAATTAGGCGTGCGATCTCTTAGACATTCTTCCATTTATTTGAATGTAATTTATATTAGGACACGAAGGGGGTGGTTCTAGACAAAACCATACGGTACCAAGGGGGTTCCCTTCTATGTTTATAATATAATAGTTAAGAATATTATTCCGAGATGCACGTGCCATCTGTTCTCATTGTTTGGTGTTTATTTTATCAAGATGATCTAATGTTAAATAGGACACCATTCACCATTACCGTTCTCAATTCGCACAAACAAGGTACGGGGTGTTGCACAAAGAGTTGCAATCGATTGTAAAGTTGCAATTGATTGCATGTCAGAACATGTGACTAAATACGCAATTCTGATTGGTTCAAATGTGTATATTTTCTGACTTGCATTTAATTAGAACTTTACAATCGATGCTCCCTGTTCTACTAATCGAAACGACGGGCAATGAGTAAACATTATTCCCTTTCTATGGAAATCCCACAGATCATTCTCAAGAATCTTACAATGAAATTTGTATATGATTGAAGTCTCAAATATTACTTTTTTTTTTTTTTTTTTTTTTTGGGGGGGGGGGGGGGGGGGGTTAATGGATATCTTTAATCCACTACAGCTGCTCTCACTCTACCCACGTATATGAATGGGGAATCATAAGAAAGTAAACGACTTTGTATGGATGGTCATCTCAAAGCCCTTGAGCCATTTGGAAGGATTGGATATGGCGCAAACAATGTGCTTGGGCTGGCACTGGACCATATGACCGGGGGATTTTAAATTATACTGTTTCAGGTTTAGAGGGCGCTACAAGTAAAATCAGTATTACCATCAGTTCCACTGTGCTAGCTAGCTATGCTCCTCCTATGCACTCTGATAACATATTATGAGTACAGTCAAACCTGTCTCAGTGGCCAACCTGTCTTTAGCAGCCCTATGTCTATAGTGGCCTCCAAAAGTGCAGATGCTGAAACAGTGTTATGGAACCAATAGAGTCGTCTGTCTTCAGTGGCCATGGTCGCAAGTTTGACTGTATTATTAATTAGCTTACTATGGTAGCTATGCTCCTCCTACACGTCATATGCGATAAGTTAACCTATTATAGTATTATATCAATTAGCTTACTATGATAGCTATGCTCCTTGAGTCGACGTTTTGTAGGTGGCTATCAAGTCGATGGACCGGTTTCGTTGGGGTGTATATGACTCTCTTTTCGAAGACTGCTGGGTGGGCGAATTGTTCTATGGTAGATCTTTTTCATCTTGGCGACTAGCACTTGTTCTTGGACTGGCGTAAGTAGTATCCAGTATCTCGCCCATATCTTTTATTAGTTCCTGGATAACATCTTTGGTATAAGTTATGAAATAAGATAACATTAGGAATTAGTAACAAAAAATATATATACACACCTAATTATCAATTTGGTTAAAGAATGCATCTCGCACAAGTTAGTAAACTTTGTATTTCATATTGCATTTGATATTTCATCTTATGATATTTCACTCATTTTATCAGTTCCTGGATAACATCTTCGGTAAAGTTATTAATAAAACTGCAGTGGAAATTAGTAAAAGATATTAGAATTATGTATCTAGCACAAATTAATAATAGACCAGCATTTATATTGCGCCATCAATCTAGAAATTATACTCCGTGGCGCATTGTACTGTATGTATTATTTAGTTTATGCATGGGAACTAAATCTTGTATTTGATATTTTATTAATGTACAAAGAGTTTAGAAAACTATTTTTAAAACAAACGTAATTATTGGGTAAATTTGCGAAAGATCAAATTGCTTATTATGTTAATGTTTTGTACAAAATATGCAAGTGTATTATTTGTGTTTATAAAATCATACAATTACTTATTATTCTTATACATTAATGTTAGATAAGATTGTTACTCGTTAATCGTGCAGTTAATTAAAAGAAAGTTGTGTCGATTTTGACCATGTTACTAGACCCCTTTAAAATTCAAAATGGAAACATACCTTCTAATATAAGTTCTATTGCTCCATTGTCGTATAAGCACCTCGTTCGTCTGCGATTGCCCGCTGTACCTAAGATCAGAAATTTGATAGATGTTGGTAACTTGATCGAAATGGAACAAATAGCACATGCATGAATAATTATTCAAAATGAGCACAACTTTAAAAAAAGGTGATTATTTGCTTTATATTCCACATCAATTATTTTGATCACAAACGACCTCTAACTAACACAAAGGGCTAAACAGTTTGTAATATTGAGCAATTGATCGAGTCTTTTATTTTAAATTCGTCAATCCTGCACATGAACAAGATTTATGATTAAAAGTCAAAGACGCTTATAAATACCATTGCAAAGACGCTAAATGGAAAGACCGACCACTGTACAATTATCCTGTACAAAGTGAATGGGCAGAGCGCGATGTACAAAATTATCACGCACTTTGATACGCAGGCTTTTCATTATGACGTCACCAATAACAATGTTTACTTCGCCTGACTAAAAATAACTTCAAGAAGACGTGATAAAGTTTGACGACCCCAAATTTGCATATCGCGCGTGAAATTTGTTTTGCGCACTTGGGTAGCGCGTACAATTATAAGGAATTAAATAAAGACAGTGCGCGGACTGTGCGCGCATTAACAGTATAATACGCGAGTAGCCATTGCCATTTTTCTCTACACGGTAAAAATCTTTAATTTAAAAAATATGTTTCTCACTGCTTTGATTTCAATTGTAAAATCGCTATCGAATATAATTTTTAAATATTTTTCTTATCATGAGGATAATTTTAATTCTACATAAAAACATAGCCCTAAAGGTTACTAAGGTCGACACTTAAGCTGTTGCTCAATCTTCATGCTAGCCTGAATTTGCCGAGTATTTGATCCTTATTTTCTTACGAAAGAAGGGGACATCTGTCCCAAAAAAGCTATCGACTATAATTTTAAAATGTTTTTTTATTAATAAAAATGACACAAATACAGTGAAAAAATAAATTCCATATGGTTACTAAGGTCTGGGCTTAAGCTCGATTTGAATCTTCATTCTGTTTGAAGGGACATCGCTGCGCGACCGCCAGTGATCTGTCTTGTAATTCTACAGTCTTTGACCATTGTCTATTAAGCGTAGCCGCGCGCAAACGTTGCGCATCAGCGCGCTACCTTTCTGCGCACTAACGCGCGCACGCGTACTTGCGCGCGAACAATTGAATATCTACCAGGGGGGTGTCACTCTGCCAGAGTGACCGCGATTTTTGGTCACCGGAAGGCATACCACTGCAGGTTGCATTATGGGCTACTTGGGAACTACATAAACCAATCACAGAGCAGTTCATACGCGTCGTCACCGGATCGAGGTCAATAAAACAAGTTCATATGCATACGTCACCATGGATCCTATTGTTCTCTACAATCTAGGACAGTGCGCAGGAAAATATGCGCGATAAGTCTACGCTCTTCATAGCATGATGATTGGTCAAGTCTTTCTAGGTCACTACGCGATGACGTCTAGTAGTCCTCGGAAGCTTCAAAAATCGCGTCACTCCGCCATCTTGCCCATGTACAAAGTCTATTGGACACGTGACTTGCGCGCGATAAGTCGGCCTTCTAGTTATAAACGGGTTGGTTTGTTTATTAATAATTCTATGATATCTACACAGTGCAACGCACTTTTACCGACTATCTAGTGAGTGCAACGCACTTTCACCCCAAATATCTACACAGTGTAACGAACTTTTCTTCTCCTATCAATGATGAGCGAAACTATATTTCATCACGTGATTAACTTTTGACCAATCGTAGAGCAAGATTCTTAGTATGTGGAATATAAAATGGTTTATCACCTGACTTAGTAAATACAGTACATGAGCTGCCATGTAATATCTTTGGATATTACATGGCACTGTTACATGGCAATCAGATGATAAAACAGTTGATAACTTTGCTGTCGGGAAAATCATGGAATGTTCCCCTCGAGATTTAAAATGCTATTTCGTGAAGAAAATAAGTCCATCGACTACGTCTCGGGACTTATTTACTCTTCCCTCAATAGCATTTAAAATCCCTCGGGAGTGGAACATTCCGTGCTTTTCCCTCCACCGCCAGTTAACAACTGTACAATAGGAGGGGATTTTGACAATATCACTAGATCCCTTTAAAGTGGCATGAAGATGTACTTACTGTCACTATCTGTATTTGATCGACGGGAAGACCCTTTCATAAAGTGCTCCTCACCTGGTGCAATTAAAAGGAAAAGCAGATGAGACAAAAATAGATTATTAAGAGTGATGCGTCTGACCGCCTTATTCCCCCCTTAATTATGGCTTCATTTTACAGTATACTAGTACGTCTGCGATTTTACCCAACCCCTACTTACGTCCGGTGCTGTACATTGAATACCTGATAAGAGTTGACTGATCTTTTATTGCGTAATAATTGTCCGTATTTATGAAGCCATTTTGATCATTCTTTACCATTACCTTAATACCCAGTATTAAGCTTTTGACCACACCTCTTCCTCCCTAATTATGATGCTGTTTAAATCGCAGTCTCAACCTGCAAGAACGCGATGAGCGAACTATGTATCGGTATATAACCACTTGCTTACAAATACTAGTGCACGGTATGATAGCTATGATGGGAATCGCAGTTTACCTGACCAAACGAGTTAAAGGACAATTAAATCCAGACAAATTGTTGTATGCACTATATCACACTAAATAGGATGAATAGTCCCTGAAAATTTGAGCACAATCTGACAAGAAATAAGAAAACTATGGCTCTTTGAACAGAGCCATTTATTTCTTCGAGTGACTCAAATTGGCAACGCACTCTGGCAAAGTTGTGGACTCCTCCCCATACATTTTGTACACAAAAGTTCAATTTTGTTCAATTTTCTCAAAATTTATGTGAACCCTTCGTTTGAGTTCAACATATGTTTTGTAGAATGCATTTACACATAACATATCATGAGTTGGGGGAATGGAAAAATATGACTATGAAGAAAACTGTAAAAATGGGAACATTTGTGTACAAAACATATGGGGAGTTGTCCACACACTTATCAGAGTGCGTTGCCAATTTGAGTTCCCCATATGAATAAATGGACATCTTCAAAGAGCCATAGTTTTCTTGTTTCTTGCCCGATTTCGCTCTAACTTTAAGAGATTATTCCTCCTAGTCTCTTCAAATCTATGAAAGCATTTTGCTTGGGTTTCATTGCCCTTTAAATAATATGGTCGTGATGCCTCTAAAGCTGAGATTTCCTGTTAGCCAACAGTCAATTACAAGCTACATAACAACATCCCATTGTTCATGGGCAGAAACATGATCAGAACTATGTTCGAAGTTCCAAAGCATGATCATAATCGTTTTATTGTTCACCCCCCCCCCAAAAAAAAAAGAATAAATTAATATTAAAACAAATAAATAAATACAAAACAAAAAAAAAGGTCATCGTCATTTAGCTACCCCCCCCTCCCCCCCCCCCCCCCAAAAAAAAGGTACGATTTTGACCCAAGATGACAAGATTTTTGCTCGATTATGACATATAATTTTTGCCTGAATATAACATAATTTGGCATGAATGGCATGATTTTGCCCTATTATGACACGACTTTGCCCGAATATGGCACGGTTTTGCCCAATTATGACATGAGCGTACCCGAATATGATAAGATTTAGCCCGAAAACGGCATGGTTTTGCTCGAAAAGTAGGTGATTTTGTCCGCGTTCGGCCATTTTCAGAACTCTTGGGGGAGGGGGGCGCCTTGTACCCTATATTGTTCATCCTTAGGATTACGTCATCTACGTCACAATCGATTTGACTCTATTTTGTATCTGTGCTTTAATAATAGCGCGCTTTCGCGACTTCATTCAAATTGACATTCAAATTGAGTTTTGTTTTCTTAGATCAGTTCTAATAAACCCTATGGGCGAAAATTCGGAAAACTATGTTTTCATACGGTGTATTTTAACGTTTCGTTTGTCTATGTTGTTCATAACCCGTTTATAACTAATTATTCGAATTCCCATCGAGTTCACGCAATCAGGTTTCATTTTTCAATCGAGTAATAGTGGAATGATTGCTACTTAAGTACTGGGTGATAACCAGTGGTGTAGCTCGGTCGGGTGGACTGATTGGGGGGCACGCACTTGTTTGGGGGACGGCTTATGTATTTCTGATTTTTTTTTTTTTTACAGATGTTTCCCTTATGTGATTTCTTATTTTTGGCAGATTTGGGGTCACCTGCACCCCACCCCTTCCACCGTGCCCCCTAGCTACGCCACTGGTATTTCATCAAATTTGTTTCACCTTAAAACCACGTAACAACTATGTTAACCAGGCTCATATAGCCTAGTAACCATTCGAACCATCGACATAAAAAACATGTTCAATGATAACAAGATAACAATCATATACTGTATAACAAAGGTTAACAAACAAATTGGTAAAAAGGGACCGACAGAAATAGCAAATTTATATTGCTAGTGGTGTGGAGTATTTTAAATTAAATTTAGACAGAAAATGGCACCAGAAGCGCAAATCATTGTTAATAATGAATGTAATGTGTCGTTGATTACATTGATTACAAAAAGTTAATACATGAATACATTAACAAATATGCTGTTCACCATTTGTTTGTAATTGTGTATGGTTAGTTATATACGCAAATAATTGCAACATTCTTAGGATGTTTTTTTTAATTGGGCCAATCTCCAGATTAAACAAGCTCATACATTTTAACATTCCATACCGTAATGATTCTACCCTGATGTTAAATAAAAATTAATAGTTTACTAATTTAATTATCAAACTTGAATGAATCAATTGATATACCAATTAAACAGGGACATTTTATACAAATTATTAATTAACTTGTTTCTCTTATTAGATCATTATTTGTGTTCTTAGTAAATTAATGTAATAAAGTATTATGAATATTTGTCTGTATGATTATTATATATCAAAACGTAACTTTATGAGGGAGTTATACGATTTTATATGAATTTAATTATTTTATTCCGGTTGTATCATTACTAAGTATTTTGGTTATGATCATGTTTTCTTTAAAGAATTACAATGATATTAATTTAAAGGGGACGTCGATACGAATTCAAGCATCTAATGATTGAAAGACAGATATTTTAGGTCACTAAACACTAAACACAATATTGTATGAAAAAAAAGTATGTTTGTAGGTTCTTATAATTGGTTTTAATTTTTCTAATGACACAAATTCGCGAGTGAGCTTGTTCTCTCCCACAATGCACCACTTTGTGACGTGAGTGCCTCACTATGCGCCTATCTATGTTTTTTCACTGCAGCGAATGTGTTCTTTTGAACGGACCAATACAATGCTCGATGATGTATAGTTTTGGTTTATGCAATGGATACTTCTGGTTTGGTACGTCTACTTGTACCCCTCCTGTCCTAATAATCTATCCATGCAGTTACATAGAATTAACAAGTAGCGTAGCCCAGTGCCCCAGTTATAACAAAAACACGCTAAAGGGTTAAATAGAAGATACATATCTTTTAAATATCTTTAAATACATGTTAAACGCCCCCTTAAATACGTTTAGTCCACGCTACGCCACTGACCGTGCCTTGGAGCATTACTGCATTGTTGAACCGTTTGAAAACATTTGCCTGCCGGCCTGCCCGATATTGTAACACGTTTGGCTTTCACCGCAATTTTAATCGATAAACTTGCTTATTGAATTTGCTGGCTCTGCATGACCAGCTATTATGAATGACACATGCAGTGATCACAATGCAGTGGCACCGGATTCAAGCCTACTCAAGAAATTGAACAAGGTGAAGAAATTACGTAAATAAAGTGTCTCATGATTTTGTGCGGTAAAGTTAATTATTTCCTCAGAGTTAATGACATTAGAAAAATATCTTAGAAATCAACCAAAGTGCGTCAAATCCTGAAAATATTCAAGCATATCCATTGATTAATTCCCAATATACTGTAATATTTGTTAAATGGTCCGGACTGCCCCTTTAATGTATATATGTTCGAGTTTTTACGTCTATTGATGTCACTTTGAAATGTAGCAGCCTTTCATCTGTTTAAAATCAGATATCAGATACATATTAAATATGTTTTTAATAAATCGTTCCATTTCAATTCAATCCAATACAATAAATCGCATCCCAATGCGAAGTCAAGACAACAAAAAAAACACTTTCTAAACCAGGCTTACAGACACAATAGATGCAACGATGGACAGTGTTCCAATATCGGTACGATCAATACATTTGACCTTGTCGGATGTCTAAACATCAAGGTGTTTTGTAATTAAACTACATTTCGTATATGCTGGCAATAAAGGAGGCGAATCAAGTTCATTTTAAAAATACTTACTGAAAGTGCTTTGGAACCGCGGAATTGAAGGAAAAAAAAAACACTCACGGGCATGATCATTTGTTCCCTTAAAGGGATCTGGGAACTTTGTTCACATGTGCAAACACTGACATGGGTTGATCGAATGTGTATTTCTGTGATCTGATAATGTCAACTGAATGATGTGTAAGTTGCATGGAAAATGAGTGAGCAAAACGTAAAGTGATTTGGGATAACTCATTGCACTCATAAGGTTTGAATTCTCCTATGGAGAATTCCAAGGCTGAACATTGCAATAATAAATATATTTATAACGAAAGTTAAATTTGGACAACCGACACCTGTTCCATGCTCCTACTATAGTGTACAATTGTACAAGCATTGATTTTTAGTGGACCCCTCTTGTTTCCAATATGTATATCTCTATTTTGTGTAAATTGTAATAATTCATTTGTAATGTTTTGTTGGAAGCAAGAATACAATTGAAATTGAAATTTTAAATAGTAATATAAATACAGCAAGTTATGTGAGAACCGCTAGCGTTCTAAGGGCGTTTTGTGGATTTCGACAATGTTACTAGATCCCTTTAAGATCAAACAGGCTACATAAAGATCTCGTTAATACTTTCAGATGTACAATGCCCTAGATTATTCGGAGGGGTGAAGTTCAACACCCTTCCTTCCACCAAACCTGAATGTAAATTCCGAGAAGAGGGGCGTTCATTTACCCTTGTTATGTCGGTCGATTCTAACCTTGGCTTTATACCATACCTCGAGGGGGTTGCTATATTGGTATACATGGTCCGGCACCGATCGATAAGGGGTTAAATCAAGCCCCGTCTCCATGATCTCACGCTGTGAAACAGTATTAATTTAGAAACACGGTGACGTCATCCCATCATCATTTGACTAATTGTCCTCCAATTTCTATTTCAAAGAGTGTGTACGAGTGGCGTATGTCCGCCAATTATCGAACTTAATATGCCATTGTGGCATAAGCGTAATCATATCATCATCTATGCGGTGGTGTAATGATACGTGTTTTTTTTTTTTATAGAGCTAAAAGAAAATTTATCGAATTCGTGTTTTCTATTATTGAAAGAGGCCGAAGTGTCACATTCGCACGTACATGACGTAAGCAAACCAATCATTAGAGTTGGGACCATTGCGGTTATACATAATTATACTATCAAAGCTAATAATATGTATAATTATACTGGTAATAAAACTGTCAATACAAACTGTTTAGATTGTTCTGGTTTGTTCATCTCAGAGTCTGGACCAGTATAGGTATAGGTATAGGTGCATTAGACATCACCGACATGGATACGTTTAAATTTGACTACCAAGGCATTTTCGATGATATCCTATGAATCCAATTATAATTCTAGAATTTTTAAAATATTCTTGCAATACGTTTAGCAGATGCTATTTATATTTGGTATGGGTTTCCTGGGAGTTCACGCATGACATGAAGAAGGAAAAAAACACATTTTGACCAGAACTTAAAGATTATACTCACGTCTGACATGTGCGTAAGGGTTTTGTGGATGCATAAAACATTTCTTCACGTTAAAAAAAGAAAAAATTCACACCAATATACATAATTCAATTAATTTAACTAATTATAATAAATATAAAATACAGATTGATATAATCAATTTGTAATACCAGGAATCGACTGTACCAGCTCTCGTAGGGGGTTCAACTGGTACATTTGACGCAAGGGAATAATCACGTGATGTTCCTCCCATGTCTGGTATTATTACAAGAAAGGACATCACGAGGGATAACTACAATAAGTTACGCAATTCAAGTTTGAGCATTCATACTGTATCTCTCTTGTGTATTTATTATTCTAAATGAACGTTGTATCGCTGGAAAGCCTGTTTATTCCCCTTTACGCTGGTGCCCCATTTGCAATGTCTGTGTCATCTTAAAATGTGAATCATACCTGATTATGGGGCCAAGTCAAAAACTAAAATGTTGCAAGAGTTCATCCAAGAATGCATATTCCATGGGGAATGAGCAAGCTTTGTAATGATACAAAATTAATGAACGGTTATAAATAAACAAGAGCGATATGAAAGCTCAAACTTCAATTGCGAAACTTTTTGTGAGGATTTGATTAAAAAAACAAAAAAACGAAGACATAACTACATAATTGTAAACTAAGAAGCCCCAACTGTTCAAATATTCAAACTAGGTACCAATTTGAACCCAAAGTGACTAATAATGCAGCCTACACGCCGCCAGCCCCATTCCTTCCAAACGAGTATTCCATTCCGATGGGTCGATGCATTTGTCAATACACCGCCGCCCCTTTTACCCAGGGAGTACCATATACGCCCACGCCCCAACCGCCTTCCCCACAACAGGAAACGCAAACCGACACGTTTGGTTGGCGAATTGTGAAATATTAATGCTGATCCCCATCATTCAGCCTCGAAGCAGACTCCTAAATAGTTTGTACCGTGTAGTGAATATCAAGTAGTTATTGAATTTTAAGGCAGATTTATTTCTGCATTTATTAACAAAATCAAAATAAAATATACAAAGATCATTTTTACATACATAATAATAAAACAATGAAATGGGAATAGTTATATAATCATATAAATTAATGTGACAAATAATTTATGTATATTATAACAACAAATAAACAAATGCAGCAGACCAACTATCACAAGCAGGGAGTTTGAGTGGGTGGTGGCCTGGTAGCGGCGGGGAGCTACATAGTGCCAAAAAGGTGTTGTATAACAATTACTAGCTCGTCACTTAAATGAGTAATCTAATTTATTAAACAAAACAAAAATATATATAAATACAAATAAAATAAAATAAATTAAAAGCGTGTTGAGCGGGTCAACAGTGCAAGTGCAAACGTATGTTTATTCTATATTGTATAAAATTGACCGGTCAAGGCCAGTCATTAGTAGTAAATTAAGTTAGTTTGTTATTTATAATTTAAAAAAAACCAGCTTTCCAACAAAACACCAAAGGAACCATCCTAACAACTATCCCAATCAATCTTTTTTAGGAATAAATTTGTATTTTTAAAGTTCATTTTCGTGTAAGTACGGGGTACGTGTTTGTGACTAATGACATTACAATTTTGGGTTCAAATACACAACAGCAGATTTGTTTTGTGTGTGTGTTTGTAATGGATTACTTTTACGAATACTGAGCTAATACAAATGTCAACAGATGTATTTTTACTAGGACAATTTGCCGACAAGAATCGTGACAAAAGTATTAATAAACGAGGGCCGTATATGTGGCACAGGACGTCACAAGATTTGATCGCTCTCTTAACCCTTGTCAACCATCTGGGACCCATTAAATGCTCTATCTGAGACTTGATAGGGTTCCAGAGGATGAATATCTATATTTAACAGCGATATGATATATTACAGAAACAGGAAATTCCAACTTCCGTCTCCCGTCCCCTCCCCCCCCCCCCCCCCGCCCCCACAAACCTACAAACTCGTGACCTTTTTGCCTGTTGTGTGAGTGAGTGTGTGTGCATGATTATTTTTGTAAAATGCCAATAATGTTTTTTGTAACGAAATTGTTTTGGAAGGATATCTAACAAAATCTGTATTTTCTATAAAATGTCAGTAGTATTTTTGGATTATTTAATATTAACTATTAGGACAAAAATATTTCTGTCACGGCAATTCAGGACATCAAAACGAATTATATCTTCAAAACCTAAACAATTATTATAAATTAACATATTATGATAATTATGATATTAACTTATTTTATATAATATCTTATCTTATATAAACATATCAT
>JBAMJV010014412.1:0-48203 GCA_037951105.1 Echinarachnius parma
TACTACTACTACTACTACTACTACTACTTCTACTACTACTACTACTTCTACTACTACAACATTGTACTACTACTACTACTACTATTACTACTACTACTACTACTACTACTACTACTACTACTACTACTACTACTACTACCACTACTACCTACTATTCTATTACTATTACTACTACAACTACCATGGGTGTAGCGACTTACGTAATACCTATTCATCAGGGGGGATGAATTAATAGATCACCCCCCCCCCCCCCCCCCCCCCCGTTGAATGGGTATCAAATGACATGTCTACGCCCGTGACGACGACGACTGCTACTACTACTACTACTACTACTACTACTACTACTACTACTACTACTACTACTACTACTACTACTACTACTACTACTACTACTGCTACTTCTACTACTACTACTACTACTACTACTACTACTACTACTACTACTACTACTACTACTGCTACTTCTACTACTACTACTACTACTACTACTACTACTACTATTACTACTACAACTACTACTACTACTACTACTATACAATAATCTGAACAATGATGAAAAAGCATAATACTAAACAGTAAGAATATACTAACGTTTAGTTTATACAAGTCCTCAAATTGCCAACAGCAAAGGTAAAGAGCAGAATGGAAAGTAAGAGAAAGAGAAAAATATTTCTAAGACAAAAATACTAATAAGACTACTAATACAAAAATACTTCAAAAAAATACTAGTAAGAAAAACAAAATTATCCTTTTTCTATTGATAGTGTTACATCCCCTACATCCGGGTTCTTGACACATTTGTTTAGTAACGATAGTTTAATAATGCATTAAAGTATATTGTGGCTACAAGATTATAACACGATTTTTCTTAATTTCTCCATTCGATTTTTTGAAGTCTGCATCGAAATTGTGCATCATACAGTTGTGTTCATCGATGTTTAATCTAAGAACTGTACAGCTTATTTGTAAGGAGAAGAACAGCGTATTACTGATTTAGGGAAAGTGTAATTCATTACGATTGTTGTATTATTATGATTAACAGTCTGTATTAGTCTGTTCAGCCATGCCAGCCATACCTAGTGATGACATATATTTTTTTGTCAAACACTATAGATGTGAAACTGTGTAATTGAAGAGAATGTTTACAACATATCAATCAAGTCTTGATTAACCTGATTGCATTTGTTTCTCATGCAGATTCACAACTTTTGCGACAACGACACCTCTGATCCAAGCAACTATCACAACCGGTTTGCGACCAACAAACACAATTTACAGTGCAACATGAGGAGTGCATGGGAAGTCATGAGGGAGCATCAAGACTTCAATAGTAAGAGATATAATTATGACTAATTATATAATGTATGATATAAATTGCATTTATGCTGACATGCACATTATTTACAAGTCAAAGTGGCGTTGCTACGTGGTGGCTTGGGGGGGGGGGGGGGGCGTGCATCCCCAAAATAAAAAAGGGAAATATCAGGCGTATGATTTGAAAAAAAGAAGAACAAAATACGTGCCCCCTCTCCCCTAACAAAACAAAAATACATGAATAGAAACAAAATAATTAAATCATAATAAGACTAATAAAAACAAATCATAATGTTCGCGTGCCCTTCAATCGGTCCCGCCACGCTACTCCACTGTGTCAAATGATGGATAGTAACATTTCAATGATCGGTCATTTGCCTTATCTTCTTAGAATCCAAATACACACATTTTGTATTTGCATATGACATCAATTGACTTCCTTAAGAAACGATGCATGTATTGGCATTACAGTATTCCATCAAATACTTTGAGCGCGGCATCATTACGTTTATTTGTTGGAACATGTGAACACTAAAGAGCTTGTGCTAATAATAGAACATGTTCACAATAACGCATTTGTTGAAATGTCGAGAATTTGTGCACCATATAACCACAATAGTAAACACAATACAAAACTAATATCGTTGTCTTAATTTTGCACCATTATGTTTTTTGTTATTGTTATATGAACGATAATTACGTTTTATATTACTTTGTACACTTTACATGTACATTTGATTTGCCGAAAAAAATGATAATACTAATATTTAAACCAACAAATTGTGACATGTAAAGTTACCATTGTTACTAGTTCCTCTGTGTTCTTGATCCTTGTAGATGGTAACAGTCCCCCGGTGAATTTGGACCAATCTCAGCTACTGCCTACTTTCAACCTGGTTCAGTTTAACCCTTCTGATGCTTGCAGGGTTGTTCTAGTGCTAGATACCTCGGGGAGCATGGGCGTAAGTACACACTTGAACTAAGCGTATACTTTATATAACTCTATCACGGGGCCTTATAGTATAAAGCTTTAAAAGGTGTACTTTTTAATGACCATTCTTTCAAATTGTGTGAAGTGTAAATGATATCTCAATTTAATTCTTGGTTATAAATAAGCTAGAGTTAAATCATGTAATATCTTGAATAACATGATTAAAATTCACCTTTTCCATCTATCAGCGTTGAAACTACCTTTGCCATGCTGATAGGTTTTCAAATTTAATTGTATAATAAATATGTGGATTAATATTTGTGTACATGTATTAATAAAATTATTGCATATTTGTAACCTTGCGTTCTATAGCATTATTTTGATTGACTCCGCTCTCTCTATAGTCTTATGATAGAATATCTAAGGTGAACAGCGCTGCCACCGTTTTGGTACAAACCGTTGCTGATGGTACGTGGGTCGGTGTTGTGACCTTTGAGAACTATGGGTCCATTGAACACCATTTGACCCAAGTCACCAGTGATAGATCGTCTCTGTATGACATCTTTACGTTGGCTGCTGGTGGAGGTACATGTATTGGATGTGGTCTAACAACAGGTCTTGATGTGAGTAGGGGAACATCGTTACTTAACATTTGACATTAATGAATGCATTTTTGTAACGATATGGAATTTATTTGAGCAGAATGAGGGCACACGTCTTTTTTCGGGGCAAAATTTCGATTTGATTCAGTATTTTAACGACAAAAGTAAGTCAATCAATCGCATATTAAAGACATGTGATATAATTGTTCTTTATTTGAAATCAATTGTAAGGCTCTACAACCTTAAACAGGAATAACACTTTATAGGCACTCGTTACCTTACTAACAATTCTTAATGCTTGCCAGTATTTGAAACAGTACGCACAACTGGTACAATTTTTAAAGAATAATTGCCAGTTACATTCAGTTATTATCCAATCTGTAGTACTATAAAAGTGAGAAAAAAAAGAATATGTGCTCTGTTTTTTAAATCAATTTACCAGGTACTAGAGGAGCACACATCGGGAGACGTTTCAGGTGGAATTATCATACTGATGAGCGACGGTCGAGACGGTGGAATAGCGAACCACCCTATCCGGCAGACACTACAGGATCGTGGCGTTGTTGTCAATTCTATAGTCATTGGCGAGAGTACCGACAAAAATCTGCCCATGATCTCCGAGGAAACTGGTAAAAAGCTTATATGATTGAGTAAAGTAAAGGCTTTGTAAGTTCGACTAAAGAAAACAATTTTTTTTTAAACAATGTAACATTATACCACAAAAGTCGATTTATTTCGCACACTAAATATCCAGTTTAGCAGTATGCACTTGTGACAATCTTTTGAACATAATTATGATAACCTAAATAATTTCAAATCGAAATTGTGTAAAATGAATATACCACAAAGTCATTAAGGAAATAATTATGCTTATGAAGACGACTTTTTCTATTTAGCATCCACAATCACTTTCAAACAACATTCCCGATAAATAATGTATCTACTCAAAACACCCGTGTCATTAAACATATTAATGAAACCTATTCTGTAGTCGCGTTGAAGTCCTGTGTAAAAAAACGGTCCTGTGTCAGTTTTGACTTCATGGACGATTATAAATATGTCATGTTTAAACTATTCGTGACGTAGTCCCGTCTAAGTCCTAGAAAATGGTAGTTCAGTTTTTTTTATAGTTTTTGCGATTCACGAACAAAATTTCTGTGAGTTAATGAGAAACTGGATGTCAAATTTGAAAGCAAAATTACTCTACCTTACTGCGCCCATTAAAACCATTAACTATTCGGACATGTTGTTTAATTAAAGGTGGTAATTCGTTGGTGTACGATGATACTGGCACCGGAAATGAGATCAATGACGGCTTGTTGATGTGGACATCCGACTGTAGAACAGGTGGGGACGAAAGTCAGAACCTGATCCAGGTAACCATGCACTTATGCAAGTTATTGCCATTTGCCATTGCCGTGAAAACTAAACATTAGTGTTGGGACACCTCTTAAACAAACAAAGGTAAATTCGATTATATTTCCAACAATATGAGCGAGTATAATATTTTTTTCTTATCCAGTGTCATCTGTAGGTGTAACGAATAAACAAAATGCTTTGAAAATTACTTTTTCGAAATAAAACGTTTAGAATAATATTTTGGTTAATAAACCGGATAAATTATTCAACAAATGAAGGACAAGTTGATAACAGCGGCATATCTTTCATGGCTCGGTCACATGCATATTATCCACAACGTCCACTATACAATCTTAGCTGTGTACAAAGTCAGTGCAATGAGATACTAAATATCACGTTCCATTTGCATAACTTGGTCATACGAAATAATTTACCATAACATTTTCAGGCATCACGCAATGGACACATCAGATTACAGAAGTTCATAAATTATCTTATCAACCATTTTCAGTTTTTGTACATGTCCACAAAAATTGATTTCTCTTACGACTTAGATGAAAATGTCTGTAACGGAATTGCGCGTAATAACTTTATCATAGTAATAGTTAAAGTGATCCAAGTAAAGTGTCTAACTCCACGAAAATAACTTGGAGCTTCCTCGTTTCTCTTCTGCCGTGTTGTTTAGCTTATGGTAAGAGAAGAATTAAATATGGTTAGATTTTTTAAAATGTCCCTTTAGTATGAAGATAATTGTCATCGAAAATCATCATCTCAAAATCGTTGCCCAACGCTTTTGGTAAAAAGTACAATCGCCGTAGCTGAACACGTCCGGCCGGCGCGCCACGCGATCGATGTACCCGACTGTTTGTAACCCGACAGGCCATCAGTATTCGGTGATAAAATATGAACCCAATATTCGTTTTTTGCACTAGGTAAACAGTGGTCGGTTTCTTTCAAACTTCTACAAATCTTTCAATAGTATTTTACAATGATATTGATGTCTCAAATGTCATTTTGTGCAATATCTGACACTGTACAGGGATCACTTTAATATTATAATATCCTTTCCCCCACAAGCTCTTGAGCCGGACCTACAGTCTATCGACCGGTGGGAGTGATTCTGGCACGATCTCATTTGACCTTTCTATCGGGACCGACACTCGCTTCATCAGCACGTACACTCAGTCTTCATACTCTACTTCCGGTACATGAAATTTCATCTGTTATCTATACTTAACAATTAACTTCTTTCACATAATATGTACCAGATGTATTAATGCATGAATAACAAAACAAAATGTATACGATAAAATATCTTCTTACTAAGATACTTGTTTTGGTTGGGGTGAGAAGATTTGACCATTGTATTTATACAATTATATTTCAAGCAAAGCATTTTATTATAGGTCGAGTTTAACACAAAAAAAGGCACCGTGACATGTCTTAATGAATTGAGAAATAATTAGATATACTTTGTAAGTAGATCGGCTTCCATGGTGGTGTAGATAATACGCTCAGTTTGCGGTACGTAGCACAATGTAAGAAGGGAGGATTGGAGAGTCCTGATAAGGACTGTTGGTATTCTTTCCAGGATAGTCCTAAAAAGGACTGTGGTAGTCCTGGAAAGGACTGTTGGTATTTTGTCTTGAGCTTGTAGTTCTAATAACAGCTATGTCAGCGTCTGTATAGTTATTGTAAGGAGTGGGTGGGCGGTAGGATGGGTCTCAACGTTTAGAACAGGCTGACTGTCCGTCGGCGCCGTAGCTCTTAGCAGAGCTAAAAAAAACCTTTTAAAAATACAACTGTCCTTTCCAGGACTACCACAGTCCTTTTAAGACTATCGTAGAACATGTACAAAGAATACCAACAGTCCTTCTCAGGACTCTACAATCCTCTCTTCTTAACTGGTGTTACCTCAAACCGAACGTATAAAAAAAAGTTATTGTCCAAATCAGCATCAAATTGAAGTTTAATAAAAAGAGGTCACCCGACCTAATGTCAGATATTCTTCTGTACAAAATACAAATGTTTCATTTTTATTTTCGATGTTAGCATTTCGAAGTTTACAGTACATTAATCTGATCCAATTCAGGTTGTAAAATCCCCGTGGATTTTATACGTAGCCTACCCGGTTCTTGTAAACAACGGGTTATTTAATACATATTCCATAACGTTATGATGCAATTTGTTTAGATAATAATCATGACCGAGCTTTGATGCATTATTTAGATACATTGAACAACTTTCCACGTTAGTCGATAATCTTTATAAAAAAACAAATATATTTATCTTATTAACTTTAACAGGTGTGGATCTGACTATAATGAAACCAGATGGTCAAGCGATACATTCTAGCAGTCCAGAATATGTGGAAGATTTGCAGCGTAAAATCATCACAGTAACTATCCCGGGAACAGCACAGGTTAGCACGTAAACTAACGCTGTTATTTTATGGCCAACCAAATTATGTTCAACTGCCCACTTATTCGAGAAAATAATAATAATTTCAGCAAAACGATACAAAATGTCCAATAAATAGTCCCCCACCCACACAAAAAAGAAAAGTGAGGTTGTTGCACATTAAATAATATACGTGTAAAACGTTATTCTTTTGAAAATAAAGTTTAAAATGTAAGGTCTAATTGGAGAAAAAATATCAATATTTCGGTATACAAAGCAGCTTCGACATTACCATGCATGCCATGTTTACCACGAACTTTAACCATGTATCGTATTCCTGTTAAACTATCCCATATTATGCTATCACTATTTGTGTACAGTCTTCTTGTATTTAGCTAATAATAAAGGTACAGACCTATCTTCCTTTTTAACAACCTGAAATCATAAATTCTTATCAAGCAAAGTATTATTTAATGGTGTAGATCTGCAAGCGATTTTCTTTTTCAGGGGGATGATGCCCCAAGGACAACATGATTATTGTCAAATATACGTCAATCAGTGGTAGCTGGTGAGATAATTATTTAAATATGCATTAAAGACTGACCATGCTGAACAGAGATAGTGTTATCGTGACAAATCAAGTCATTCGCGTTTAACCCAAACAATCATGCTCTTGATCACCGTTTCTATAGCAAGGTGAATGGAGCTTCACAGTGCGTAACATGTACTCGGGATCGCAGTCCATCACCATGTCCGTCTACTCCAAACCCGCGTTCGAGGAGCCGATCACGACGAGTTCATCGCTGGTCGCGGGTGTGTCAAGCAGCAGTCAGTTGAAGCCCTTTGTTGCCTATGCACAGGTTCAGAAAGGCTACCAACCTGTTATTGACGCCGTTGTAAAGGCTTTTATCACCGTACCCGGACAACCTGCGGTCGAACTGAAGCTGTTTGATAACGGGGCAGGTAATACATAGGAATTGGAAACGAGGGGGGGGGGGGGGGGGGGGGGAGGAGTTGCGGACGGGGGATTGAAGGATGCTGCCTCCTGAATATCGCTGTTGTATGGCCATGGGTTAAACTTTTTTGTGTTGTCCCCGAATCGATCTGGCATTGATTGTGCGCTGTTATCTCAGCAACCTCCTATACAAGCATTGACAACTACATTCCGATAACCAAATTTATGATATAGGCATAGTCTAAAGGCTAGTAAAGCCATGTTCGTGTGTTCAATCCGCCTAACGTTTATGGTCAAAGGCAGGGGCGTCGATCACGGGGGGGATGGGGGGGGGGGGATATATCCCCCCCCCCCCCCAATATACCAAGTGGGGGGGATGGCCTGTATTATCATCCCCCCAATATTTGGGGTACAAAAATATATAATAACATTACAATTAAGGAGCATTGCCCCCTCTCATGAAAGTTGTTACTATAGTCTTCTTTAAACCACTTTTTGATAATGCTAAACTGCCCAAATCCAAAATCTTCCGAGGCTGCGCCCCTGGAACCCCCATTAACGTTATTTGACCAAGTACCAGCCATGTACTCATTAAATAGTTTTATTCAGGACTTCTCTCTTGGCAAACTTTCAGGCGATCCTGGCTCTCTGTGCATTTGCGCTTCGCTCACTAAAATTGAGCTAACTATTTAATAGTTAATTGTATTTATGGATATTACAAATCCTAAAGCTTCCGGGGGCTTCGCCCCCTGGACCGCCAATAAGCTTTCCAATGTGGGTATCCCTTGACTTATTCTATTCAGGGTTTCATCAGGATGATTGCAATCGACAGTATTTATCTATCAGGCTAAAATGCATCCATTCTTGGACAGTACCCTCATCATAACAGGATGCTTGCAATGTGCACTTAATAATCTCCCAATCTCTAAACAGCTAATTCAAAAGCCAATTAATTAAAGAATAGTTAACTCTATATTTACATATAGACAACATCTTTATATCTGGATATTACAAATCCCAAAGCTTCCGGGGGCTCCGCCCCCTGGACCCCCAATAAGCTTCCCAATGTGGGTATCCCATGACTGATGCTATTCAGGGTTCCATCAGAATGCTTGCAATATATGTATCTATCAGGTCGAAGTTCATATTGGACAAAGCCCAGCTCATAACATGATGCTTGCAATGTGCACTAATCTTCCAATTTCTAAACAGCTGAATTTTAAAAGCTTAATTGCCCCCCCCCCTCCCTCAGCCATAAAAACCCGGGCACCCTGCTGGGTTGTCGCTTCGCTCCCTCGCCAGAGATGGTCAAAATGACGAATCATCCCCCCCCCCCAATGGCGAGAAGAAATCGACGCCCTTGGTCAAAGGACATAACTTTCCACATCAACATGTAGACGTAGAGGCACGTTACGTTTAGGGAATGCTTAGGTATTTCGCCCGAATAATTTAATGTTAAGCCAGAAAATTGCACGTTTGTGTTGGTTTAGGCCAAAATAACATGATTTATATCGCTTTTGATTTAAATTACTTTGACCGAATGTATCTCAAATAAAGAGGGAACAACATTTTCCAACAAGGGGTGTAATTTCCCCCTTGCCTATTCCCTTAGCTGAATCATTGTGCAAGATAATTGACTACTAGGATAATTTGACAATTTAAAACCATAATATTCACACAACTCCTTTTTTGACAGGTGCCGATGTGACAAAGAATGACGGCGTCTATTCGCGCTATTTCACGGGGATTACCAGCACCGGCTTCTACGGTTTTCGTGTCACGTCGGAGAACAACGGCACAGCCAAGATCTTGGGACGTCCCGCTGCCTCCGGGGCACCGGCCTACATCATAATTTCCGACGACGGTCAAGTTGTACAACCACCCTCCATTGGTATACCGACCTCCCTTATTTATTCACATATTTTTCCTTACAATTATCAGATGATTATCTATAAATAGACCCTTTTGCAATATGCTTTACCAAAAATGTTGTAAATTTATTTTTACGGAAATAACTCGCTTGTAGATCTTAGGGCCTTTTATGTTTTACTTTGGCATTGGAAACAGTTTATTTTACTCCGTTAAATACGAATGTTAACATTTACCCTGCATATGCTTTCACGGGTACAATTTCGTCATGTCCAAATTGTTTGCTGACCTGGGCCTAGGCATGCCGGTACATTTTGAGTTACTATAGGACATATTTGGTCGGATGTTATAAATCATAACAATCAAATAAAAAGAAACCTCTAAAGGCATGCAGTATATGTGCGTTTGGATTCGTCGTCATCAACTTTGGGTGGCCCTGCAGAGCGCTGCTGTGATCTTCTGACATTTGTGTTGCACCCTTCATTGTTTATCCAGACACTCTCTTTATATCGTCGGTCCAAGATAATGGTGGACGACCTCTTCCCCGTTTTCCCATTTTCCCGTATTGATTACATGACTCTTTTCTGTAGGTGGTTACCAAGCCCCCGTTCCCGGTGAAGAAACTATTGTGTACGAGGAAGCTCCTTCCTTCACCCGCAGCTCGGCAACCGGTTCGACGAACGTCCAGAATTTGCCAGCGAACATCATAAACGGTGGCGACGGGTTCGCCCCTAGCAGGATCACCAATCTCCGCGTTTCCTCCACATCCATCGACAACCTGACCGTAGTCTTGACGTGGACGGCAACCGGAGATGACCTTGACTCCGGGACAGGTAGCTAGTCCTTAACTTTTTCATTCTACTTAAGAGAGACCAAACGATCATTCTTTATGTTATATCCATACGATTCATAAAGATGACAGTGGCCCCACCGGCCCGCCCCCGATTTGGAGCGAACATGTTTTTTTTGCCCTCTTATAATTCCGAAGATAAAATCTGCCATAATAAACTAGTTTCCATTGAAGGAATAACACTTCAAATCTCGTTTTAATACGGCTCGCCTAGCGCGTAATCGTTTCTCAAAATTGTTGATAATTCATATTGTAATCTTCATTGCGGTAACGGGAAATTACAATTTAAAATGTGTTGGGCAATGCTTATTTCTCAAACGCACTTTATGGAAAATGAGGTATGATTGAACCTCATCTATCATGTCTATAGAACATCAACTCATACGAATCTGTTATCCAAAAACAATTTATTAAAATAATTGAGGTCGGTGTACTGGTTTATAAAAGGGCATCATAAACATGTCGTTCTTCCAATCTACGTTTGCTATGTGTCGTTCGATTAAAAACGAACTGAACATTTAAAACGGAGAGTCATAAAGCAGAAATGTTCATATTACGGGTGCTCTGCCCTCTGGACCCTCTACTGGGGTCATACAAAAGTCGGCCCGTATAAGAGTCAAATCTATACCCAACAAGTCGCTCGACATGCCCGTCAAAATAGAAGTCTACACGAATCTTGTTTAGAATACTTAGACCTCATCACTGGAGTTCTAGTACAGGAGAGCCTCTACAATTAATGCAAAGTTTTTTGCTTCTGTATTGCCTTGCACTAAAATGAACCCCTAAAGTTCCACCACGTTTTACCTTTTAAACTGCATCTATATAAAGAGTTCTGAAACGACAATATCTTAAATATTGCGGGGAATCCGTCTCTGGAACACAACCAGGATAGTTAGAGGGTCCCTGTATCCACCTACGCCTACTACCTCGAGAGTTTTTATGGAGTGTGGATGCGTTAAATATTTGTTTGTATTGTAAAGTTGTAGCTCTTCCAAATGCACTTTGGATTTCGTTTTCTGATGACAAACATTTCATTGACAGCGTCCAGATACGATATCAGAATCAGCGGCTCCATACAGACCTTGATCGCTGATTTCGAGAATGCCATCCCAGTGACTCAGGCTGATGTTTCCAGAGGCAACCTTACAAACCCTTCTCCGTTTGGCACAACTGAAGAGTACGTCATCATCGTACAAGATGTTCAGAATGTGCTGTCATATTCCTACGCATTCGCCCTGAGGGCAGCAGATGAGGTCAATCAAACGGGAGACGTTTCGAATGTCGTTGTTGCAACTTTAACGAGACTCCAACCGACTACTACCCCTACTACCACATCTAGCTGCAGCCTGACGTGCAACAACGGCGGATCAAAGAACGTGGGAGAATGCTCTTGCTCCTGCACTGCACAGTTTCAGGGTGACCAATGCCAATGTAAGTAGGCTATGATGATTTTAGAGAGCAGTGTCGATTCAACTTCGAGTATATTTTATTTTTAGTTCCCCATTTCTTACAGTATTCTGTTAAAGGGGTAGTACAGTTTTGGTAAGGCTGAGCTTTAGTAACCAAAACCTGCACAATAACATTACAAACTAATAGTTATAACTCCACCGTGCTCGAAAGGTATAGAAAACGTTCACGTTCACGTTTTGAGCCCTTTCTTGAAATAGGTCACCCAAGTCTACGAAGTGTTGGGTTACGTGACCCAACAGTTTGTTGATATACTATATGCAATCCACGAAAGCTCATGTAAATTGGCGCTTGCGTAAACAAAATAATGTAAATTGTCGTTGAGAAGAGACTAATTCTCTGTTTGAATTCAACCGTACCCATGGGGTGGGGGGATGGGTGGGTACCCCCACCCCCTTGACAAAAAAAAAAAAAATATATATATATATATATATATATATTTTTATTTATTTATTTTTTTTTTTTTTTGGGGGGGGGTCTCGGCTTCAACAATGTTCTAAAGACACCCTCCCCCCCCCATACAAAATTATACACGTGATGTTTTGTTAAAATAATGATTAAATAGATAGATCAACAATTATTTTAACAAAAATCATCTAATAAATCTAAGCCCCATATTTATTCCGATCGGATATATTTATTGATATTTCAGCCCTTTCTGAACCTATTTTGATAAAATAAAGTTTATTCTGTTATATAAATTGTATGCAGTAGTCGTCGATGAAACAACAAATCCTTCGACTACCGCATTGAACAGCGAGTTGTCCTCCAAACGATTTGAAATTGCGATGTCGATCACCGGTGGGCTGCTGGCTGTGGTGACCTTCATTCTGCTTGGCACAGTATGCTACCTAATCAAGGTAATTCAATTTACATCCAATTAAAGAAGCATTGATTAACATATTACTTGTTTCAGACTTCTTTAAAGGTGCTCCTAAAAAGTGTCTAACTCCACAAAAATTACTTTGAGCTTCCATATTTCTCTTCTATTGTGTTGTTTAGCTTATGGTAAGAGAAGAATAAAAAAGGGTTAGATCTTTTCAAATGCCCTTTTAGAATGAAGATATCTATCATCGATAATCATTCAGCTCAAGAGCTTTTACATTCGGTCATAACGTCATAAGCGTCAAACTGTACTTAGTTGTTAAAGCTGACGCAAATGTTCGTTTGTTTAAACCAGGAAAGCAGTGTTCTTTTTTCAATAAAACTAGAAAAATCTTACAATGATTTAGGTATAGGATTGAAGTCTCAAGTGTCATTTTGGGCAATATTTGAAACTTTACAGGTGTAGCTTTAAGATGTAAAAGAGATCTCGTAACTTTGTTGACATAATGTATGCATACATTTACTTAATTAAGATTAATACAATTGTCCATGTGTGTGATCTTATATAAGACCACTGCTTGGTGTGTGAAAATTCCCGGGAAAAGTGCCATAGTAGTTGGAGGCATGTGACAGTAATGAGCAAGACATTTAAGTGCTATTTTATATCACAATGCATGGACTTTATATACAGTTTAGATAATCCACTAAATAATGTAAAATTCGAACACTTTAATCACACATGTCTGTATAACGAAAGAGAAATTTGGAACCCAAAATCTGTTCCATGCTTCTTTTGGCATATTGCTAATACGTATACAACGATATAAGTGATAGCCACAATAGCATTATAGTACGTTTTGTGACAAATGGACAGTGTTACTCGAACTCTTTTAAGTACATCTAGTTCAATGAATTCTCAATGAAAAGTACATCTAGTCAATGAATTATCACGGTGGAATCGTATGGTTGATGTTTGCTTTTATTTGTTTTGTTTTATTTTATTTAAACACGGTAAAAGCCCTCGATCAGCCAAATAGGCTGTTTTTCAGAGAGGCCGTGATACAAAGTAATACAAATAATGTAAACGAATACAATAATACGAAAACTATCTTACCAAAACTACAACTATCTAACCCAAACTATGTTAGTTAAAAAAAAAAACTATGTTAGTTTAGTTCAAAGTTTAGTTCTTTATATATGTCTGCTATTATTCATCCATCGTTGTCTTGATTTGTATGTTCTTATTAACAGACTAAAGTTCGTTGAAATAAGTGAAATTAAATACGCAAGGTTTACAACTTAATATAAGCATAGAGGAAATAATGAACCAAATGAGTACGGTTTTAAAAATCCAGCAATTATTAAATAAGCTATAAACCATCATTTGCACAAGTTTAAGACCACCCTTCCAAAATGCAATAACTCAAAGAAAAAACAAAGTTAAACATATTTATTTTTCAGACATACTTTTATTTTCAACGCATAACCTTTGTATCACACTTGAACTGCTCTTTGACATTGTTTCCATGACCACTGTAGTAAACATGTTATGTAATCATTCAATGAGACAAAAGAATGCATTCCAAATTATTGAAATACCCACAAATTCCTAGGTGGTCTTAAACTTTTGCAAATGATGGTACATTATGTACGTTGACACAAATAAGATCAAGTTAGTGTGTAAGGTCTACTAAATAAGCGTTTAATAAATGTGTTTTTTTTGTTCTTGCAGTTGAAAAAGTTGATTTCAGTCCACCCTCTGTAGAGATGGTACAGAAGAGCTGAGTTAGTGCGACTTTTTATTTTTAATGAAATAAGAAAACAGCAGAAGAGAAACGTGAACGTTTGATCAGATGGCGGCTTTATTCGAATCTTCGATTTAAACAAAGGAAACAACGAACGTTGATTGCTCGTATAGAAAGGCAGTGATCGTTATATATATACAGGTGGTTGCTAGAGCTGCAGGTTTGAATATCATGTACATGTATAGAACACGAACCGCTCGACTCAGCTTAACTCAATAGACCGCTTCTGTAATGTATGCAAATAATATGCGTATGACGTAAGACTCCCCGTTGGCAAACTTAACAATAGTAACTAGGTCCGGCAAGCTAAGTTTGCCGGAGCTTGCCGGACCTAGTTACTATTGTTAAGCTTGCCAACGGGGAATCTGACGTCATACGCATATTATTTGCATACATTACAGAAGCGGTCTATTGTCTTTAACATTTAGTCTTCACATTGTCAGTTGGTTTCAACCTATTTAGCTCGCAATTAATTACGATCATCCATAAATTGGCAGCGCATGGTCACATTTTCAAATGTTATGCTGTCGTAGAATGGGCAACTGATTGTAGCAAACTGATAACAAAGTTTCTTACATTCGATTTACTACATGCACTAGATACTTCCGCCTATTGTGATGTAGGGACATATATGGAGTTGCCAATTTGATGAAGGAAATTCTATTTTATTTTGCCTTTAAATACTTCTGCTCGGTTTGATAAGGGATCAAGCCTCCTCAATATTTGTAAACTTTTGTAGAGCTGGTTGACGGCAGAACTAGATAAGCTATATATCAATTAACTTCAATATGATGTGTTATGCAGTGACTTTGGAATGTTTTACTTCAGCTTTTGCCAATTCATGTATTTTAATGATCATCAACGGCCGCAAAGGGGGTATAAAAAGGCTGCAGCACCCACCCCCTCCCCTAATAGTTCGTAAGAAAACATCACGGTGACCTCATATTCGGGCAAACTATCATAACATCAACAGCCCATTTTGGTCGAAGACAAATATTCCCAGCTAACATAACATTTTTATCACGTTTCCGATCGTTTCAAAGTTGTAACCTTAACATGGTTAAAAGTCTACATTTTTATGATAATGTTAATAACATCTTATCTTAATAATTGTATGTTTTTAAAACGTCACAAAAAGGTTTTCTCAAAACAATTTCTTAGGAATATATAGGCTATAATATCAAAAAAGAAATTGAATAATGAGAAAGAAAAGGTTATGAGAAATGTCTTATAAACAAAGCACATACCAACCATGCATTACTGATGTTTGCAGTGTTTTCGTTTGAATGTTTGATTGAAAACATTGTATAAATGTTGTTGGTTTTTCCATTGTATAAATGTTGTTGATTTTCACAGGGAAATGCTTTTAAATAGAGTATCAAGCTAATATAAAAGGTTAAACGAAGATCATTCAATAACCTTAACGCAAGATGTCTTGAAAACATTTACGTAATGTAAATAATTAGTGATAATCTTCGTCTGTAAAAACATTTTAAAATTGCGTTCTTATAACAACAATTTAAGTTGTAATTATTTGTTTCAATATAGGTTTAATGAAAAAAAAAATTGTATAATTAACTCTATTCTCTATTGACGTTTGTATAATATTTTTGCTAAAATATTTATTTACAAACATATTTTTTACAATGTCATTACATTTGTTCAAGAAAGCATCCAATGATTAATGTCTGCTCTATATTGTTATGAACATGTACAAAAGAGCACTTTGACTATTTGCACTCAAATAAAGGCGCTATATCCACTTTTTCACCTTTCGAGGAAAACAGGTTTCTTTGCCCAAGTTTGTACACGTGCCTATGGGAATATGAAAATTGAACTTTCTATATTTTTATTTTGAGTGAGTAATTTGTCGTAAAATGTGGATTCATATATAGCCACGTAGCTTATAAATGTAGATATATCGTTAACTCAATTTGTATGGAAAGTGGATGTAGCGTCTTTTGGAACTGAGCTCTTCATATGGAAAACATTAATATATTATGATGGGTTAATAATGGACCATGGAAATATAACATCTTTTGTAACATTTAGAAAGAATTATAAAAATAATGTAAAAGTTTTACAATTCTTTGAAATTGTGTATGTATGTATAACATTGCTCTATTTGATTATAAATGTCATACACAAAATCATATTGGATATTGATAGTAAAGATGTCGTAAGGAAGGACAAAGAAGAAGCTCATATTAACTGTTTTAAATGTGTTTCCCCTAAATTTTAAGGTTAACCATTTTACCAGTGTTGTTTATTTCTCATGGGAAACGTTTAACAAAACACCAGTATGAAACCGATATAAATCACCTGGGCGCAATATATTTTTTAAGCATTAATACTATGAGATGAAGTGAAAGTTTTCTTCTCTTAACAATAAAACATTGTGAAATTTGTTTAATAACAATTGTACGACACATTTGTTGTGTAAGTTGAAGTGATGTTTTGTGAGATTATCAAACAAAAAAGTGTTTTATTTCCACATACATTTTATATACACAAATACATTGTATAAATATCAAACAAATGTTGTGAGAGATATTCAATACGAATTATTTGTCTTTCTTTATTAAAGGGATAGTAGAGAGAGTACAGTTTCGGTCAAACTGAATTTTAGTAAGCAAAACCTGCACCATTACATTACAAACTAATAGTTATAACTCCGCCATGCTCAAAAGAAATACAAAAGTACAAATAACTAAGTAAAAGGCCTGTTATCATTCAAAAAGAGCCGTTAAAACTCAATAGGGCGCTCATCGGTTTTAACCATTTTAAATAAAATACTGTGAATGTGATGTTATGTTGAAATAGTGATTAAATAGAGAGATTATCAAAAATTATATATTTAAAAAACACTTTTGTACATTTTTGAAAAGAGGAAGCATTTTTAACATTTGTTAACGGCTGGTTCAAAATTGTCTAATAATTGTGGGGCCCCACATTTATTACGAATGGTTATGTTTATGGATATTTCAGCCATTTCTGAACCGATTTTGATCAAATACAGTTTATTCTGCCATTCAAATTGTATGCTCTTTCGAATTTGACACTCAGTTTTTCATTATCTCACAACAAAATAATTGTGAGTAGCGCCCTCTATGTTTATTTACAAATATTCTCACAATGTTGTTATATTAAAGTTGAAATGATGTGTTGAGAGATTATCCAGATAATATTTTATGTCGATAATTTACAAACATAAATTGTATAAATAACAAACACATGTGAGAAATATTTCATACGAATTACTTTTAATTTATTAAAGTTTGTATAATTGGTTAAAATGTTTATTTATCAACATTCTCACAATTTCGAAGTTTTAATACCAATTGTATGACAATTTGTTGTGTAAGTTGAATTGATGTTTTGTGAGATTATCCAGAAAATATTTTATTTCAATAAAAGTTGTATACAGCAAACGTTCACTTAGTAGCGCATATGTCTTTTTGCTTTTAAATGCCGTCCAAAAGTGGGCAATTTTGGCCTTCAATGCAATTTGAATATGAATATAATGATTCATATTTATTATGGCGAATAATGGTTAGTTGGCACAGGAAGCTAGCGATTGAAATTAATCAAAAGAGGTATTAACAATGGATTACTAATTCCAACCCCCTTTCTAGATAAAGACTCCCTACTATATTTTCAAAGCCACCACTATCAACAAAGACTTAATTTGAATGGCTGTCCGGTAAATATGCCGGAGGTGCCAGAGGAAATAATGCCAGAGGTAAAATGTCAGTGGAAATAATGTTAGAGGAAAACAATTTCTGCGGTAAAAATATCAGTGGTAAAAATCTCACTGGTAAAAATACATATATATATGTGATTGGACATATAACTTTTGTTTTACCTTTTGCCTACGCGAACCTGGAGGTCACGTCTTGTTTAATGTTTATTGATTGCAATACCAAGATACACATACGTATTATTCAGTAGAAATAACCCCAGACTTCTGCTTAATGTGATCCATTATCAAAGGTGCACCTGTAAAGTGTCAGATATTGCCCAAAATTGCATTTGAGACTTCAATCCTGTACCAAAATCATTGTAAGATATGTCCAAATGATGTGTAAAAGTTTCATTGAAAAAGAACACTGCTTGCCTGGTTACAAAAGCAAAAATATGCGTCTGCTTTTACAACGAATTACTGTATGACGTTTATGAGGTTTATGACCGTTCATTAACGCTCTTGAGCTGAATGATAGATATTGTAATACTAAAGGGGCATTTGAACAAATCTAACCCTATTTTATTCTTCTCTTACCATAAGCTAAACAACACGGTAGAAGAGAAAAAAAGTAATTTTCGCGGAGTTAGACACTTTACAGGCATCCCTTTAATCATTCGCACGTGAACAACAAATCAAATCATGCAGCACGCTCTCACTGAATCATTGTTTCGTGCTGCTGTATACAAACCGCGCAGTGAGACAGAATAAAAGGAGGGGCAAATTAAAATTATAATCAATTGATTGTTAATGGCAACAATACAAATCCGCACCGTGGGAGAGATGATAACGGTACAATTGTCGGGGATTCCCCGTTTCTTGTATAAGTACGTGATCGGGCTCATGTGTCGTTGTCATATGTATTGGTCAGAGAGGTGGGTCCGTATCGGTAGGTTAAACATGCTAAAGGGATAGGAGAGTTCTGGTAAAGAAGTTTAGTAACTCAAACTTGTAAGTTATCATTAAAAAGTAACATTTATTATTCAATGATGCTTCAAACGGTAACGTTACAAGGCTGTCTAACATTCAAAAGGCAGTTGTTAAATACAAGATCTCATGACATGATGTTGGGCCATTGTCGGAAAATGACCTTATGCCAATATATCACAAAAATGACGTCGTGACGATGTTGGGCTGGCGGACATTTTAACCTCGAGCCAACGGCGATATGCCGACATCCGGCAACCAAATTCCGACATCGGCCCAACGTCAGGTGGCTAGCTGGGTAGCTGTGACAGAGCTATATACGGCACAGGGTCAGCGAGCGGGACTAACTGAAAATAGTGCTCGATCGGGCTGTTCGCTTTAGTCACGGTGCTCGCTCTGCTCACGTAATTGTGCATATAGCGCGAGAGTCTTGATGAAAGACTAGGTTCGACAACAATAATAATTATTTATGACTCTCTGGCTTATAACAAAACAATAACCCCTGAGCCTGCGCACGTTATTATACACGAAATGGGGATATCCCTAACAATTGTTTCATTATTACTCCCACGGTGCGGACTTTTATTGTAGTCATATAAAGTATATATCGGTTAAAGTCAACCCCTCCCTTTATTTCATTTCATTTCATTTCATTCTGCCTCACTGTGTTTGTTCTATGCAAGGGGCCTTTCAAAAATATTCTAAGTTGAACTTAATGTATGGAAAGCTATTTGTAGCCTTGGAAAGTTGGAATGATATATATTCAAGAGCAAAACAATACAAGTATTTGAAACTTCTAACACAACTTTATACCCAAAACTTTGAGGCTCCTTGATAATACCAAATATAACTGATTTCACTAGAAATGTATGCCTTTTAAAAGAATTGTTCAAACATTTTTACAAAGAAACCAACGGACTTTTATTAGTTAGGTCCAGCTAAGAGTTTAGTCCAACTTTTAATCTTTGTGAAACACCCCTTTTGGCATAGTATATCAATAACATTGTACGTCACAATGATCCAAGAGTAGCCTAATACATTATTCAATTTGTTGTTTACGAACAAATGATTAGTTATAGATAAGATAAAACAGAAGCCTGGGGCTATTTATAAGCTGTTCATTGAAATATCCACGTACGTCTTCTTGATACGTATACCTGTATGCCCTACTAGATGTAACCATGCCCGTAGACAGGGTGTTTCACAAAGAAATATTTGGTTATTATGACAATTTTGTCATTATGACAAATTTGTCATGGTGACAAATTTGTCATAATGACAAAATATTTCTTTGTGAAATACCCTCCGGGACCTCCTGGTTCTAGTAGGCTATATAGGCTAAAAGGATGTTACAAATTCACACATTTATATGTACAGCCTTGGGAACAAATTATTGGAACAAACACTTTTGCTCAATATTTGAGATGGATTACACTATTTTGTCACTTTTCATATATTTTAAAGAAACATGAGTTCATAAAAGTTCAAAGGTGGTTATAGTCAATAGGTTAGGGATTCCTACCACAGATTTTCTGTCTGGCATTTCATGAATTTTTGTGTGGATTTTGACAATAAAAATGAATGGGTTTGATTCACACGTTCCCAATGCATAGTGGATCATTTGTGGATTTTTTCTTTCTGTAGGCTCGTAGTGCTCTTATTATAGAAAATTCTTTCCAGTTATTTGCGGGGCTTGTTTATGAGTTTATTAGATCTAAATAAGAGTTGACAATTGACCGTCAATTGCCCTTATATTATCAGAGAAGTAAGACGTGATAAGACAGGGTGCAGACGGCCTACATCCTGGTATACTGCTAAAGCACTGCCAGTCCAACAAAGCTAAATTTCAATTGACAACTCTCATCAATAATTAATGTGCAAATACAAGTTACTAACACTTAGAACTGGAGAGACCTATATATATGTATAACAACTTACAGGCATAATAATCAACACATTTTGCACTTTGTATTAGCAAATGTGTATAAAACTTATGCCTTTTATGTTCATGTAAAGAATGGAGAAAAACCATACAATAGGAATGAAATCCTTTATTTAAAAAAATAAAATTGAAGGCAAAAAATATGTGGTATAGGTATTCAAACAAAAATATATATAACCCTTTTGATATTAACAGTTTTTTCTATAAAGTATTATAATATGGACAGAATAGAATAACGGTTCTAAAACAAATAATAAATAGTGCATGGTCCAATGTTTTTTACAAGGCTGTATGAGTTATATGGCCTAGTCAAATACGAATCACTGAATGTCTAAACACAGACACGTGATTTAAATTTAATACAGGCTGTATGTAACACGAAATAGTGACATGTCACACCCATCAGAACCGCGATATATCGATACAATATAATTTTCGTTTAGACCTACGGCAAAAGTAAGAGCGATGCTATCGATTACATGTGTTATGTTTTATGTTGGAAGCCTTTTTTTAGTTTGCGCGTACAAGCGCACGATGTTACAAATTTATACGCAAAACCAAAGAGAGAGTCATATAACATTATCATAATATTATATTCACTTTTTGTCAGTAACATCTTGAAACGTTCCCTCACATTCGAAATGATGTAGTAGTAGTAATTGCCAGCTTATAATTATTTACTCTTACGGCATCATATATGTGAATTTGATTATCATCTGCTAAATTAGACACGGTTCAACGTTGTCTTTATTTTCTTTTTGTCTTTACAACGACAAATAATCTTGCAAACCATCAAAAATGTATGGGAATCATGCTTCAACGAGTAAATTAAAATCAGAAATATCTTATTTATAACAAGTATAATGACCATTATGGCGTCATGCAACCGCATGCACACTTATGGTATTATTTTTTATACTCAACTTCCTCTTCTGAGTGTAAAGATTTCTTTAGTCGTTAGTTCAAATAACACAAGATCGTTGCTCGTTACCTAATTTCCAGACGCCATGATATGCCGTCTAAGTTGAACTTAATGTATGGAAAGCCATTTGTAGCCTTGGAAAGTTGGAATGATATATATTCAAGAGCAAACCAATACAAGTATTTGAAATTTCTAACAAAACTTTATATCAATAACTTTGAGGCTCCTTGATAATAACAAATAAAACTGATTTAACTAGAAATGTATGCCTTTTATGATTATGATTGTATGATTAATTATAGATTGGATAAAACAGAAGCCTGGGGATATTAAATTTGATAAGCTGGCTTGTTGAAAGATTCATGTACGTCTTCTTGATACGCATACCTGTATGCCCTACTAGATGTAACAATGCCGGTAGAACACCCACCAGGAGGGTGTTTCACAAAGTCATTATGACAAATTTGTCATCATGACAAATTTGTCATAATGACAAAATATTTCCAATCTATCCAATCTATAATTAATCATACAATCATAATCATAAAAGGCATACATTTCTAGTTAAATCAGTTTTATTTGTTATTATCAAGGAGCCTCAAAGTTATTGATATAAAGTTTTGTTAGAAATTTCAAATACTTGTATGTTTGTAGCCTTGGAAAGTTGGAATGATATATATTCAAGAGCAAACCAATACAAGTATTTGAAATTTCTAACAAAACTTTATATCAATAACTTTGAGGCTCCTTGATAATAACAAATAAAACTGATTTAACTAGAAATGTATGCCTTTTATGATTATGATTGTATGATTAATTATAGATTGGATAAAATTTTATAAGCTGGCTTGTTGAAAGATTCATGTACGTCTTCTTGATACGCATACCTGTATGCCCTACTAGATGTAACAATGCCCGTAGAACACACACCAGGAGGGTGTTTCACAAAGAAATATATGTCATTACGACAAATTTGTCATCATGACAAATTTTTCATAATGACAAATGTCTTTGTGAAATACCCTCCGGGACCTCCTCGTTCTAGTAGGCTATATAGGCTATTAAAAAGGATGTTACAAATTCACACATTTATACGTACAGCCTTGGGGAAAAAAATGATTGGAACAAACACCTCTATTTTGTCACTTTTCATATATTTCAAAGAAACATGAGTTCATAAAATTTCAAAGGTAGTTAAAGTCAATAGGTTAGGGATTTCTACCACAGATTTTCGGTCTTTCATTTCATGAATATTTGCGTGGATTTTGACAATAAAAATGTATGGGTTTGATTCACACGTTCCCAATGCATAGTGGATCATTTGTGGATTTTCTGTAGGCTAGTAGTGCTCATATTATAGAAAATGCTTTCCAGTTTTTGTGCGGGGCTCTTTTATGAGTACATTAGATCTGAATAAGAGTTGACAAGTGACCGTCAATTGCCCTTATATTATCAGAGAAGTAAGCAGTGGTAAGACGGGGTGCAAACGGCCTATATCCTGGTATACTGCTAAGCACTACCAGTACAACAAAGCTAAATTTCAATCGGCAACTCTCATCAAGAATTAATGTGCAAATATAAGTTACTAACACTTAGAACTGAAGAGACCTATGTATATATGTATAACAACTTACAGGCATAATAATCAACACATTTTGCACTTTGTATTAGCAAATGTTTATAAAACTTATGCCTTTTATGTTCATGTAAAGAATGGAGAAAAACCATACAATAATTAATGAAATCCTTTATTTAAAAAAATAAAATTGAAGGCAAAAAATATGTGGTATAGGTATTCAAACAAAAATATATATAACCCTTTTGATATTAAAGGGAGTGATCCACTTTACCAAAATTCTTCAAATTTGGTACAAATCTGTACGATACTAATATTATGATGTGTATGAAATTTCATAGCTGTAAGTGCCACTATTCATCTGTAAACTAAGAAAAACTAACCTCCTGTTTTCTCCCCTCCGAGCAAAAGTTTCCTTTGCGAACGCTCGGTCGGCGAGCGAATTGTATTTGAAAGCACGCCATCTACTGAAATGCTAAGGCAATGAATGTAATTTGATCTCGCCTCGCGCGAGCTATTTCTGTCCGTCGATTCGGTTGGTATGATACAGAGGTCAGTGGTATGATATGGTGCGCCGGCGCGCCGTGTCAAAGACACTACAATTTGGCCATGTTACCGTGTGTGTGTGTGTGTTTGTGTAGTACTAGTGCACACGTCGTATAATGTGTGCATGACTGGGTACTGGTAACGGTAGGTACCTAGCTAGCTCTGCGCTGCAGTCACAGCTTTATACCGCGACGAAATCCAGTTACTACGTTTGGCTAATTTGCATAAAGTAAACCAAATCTGCCGTACTATGCGAAAGAAAGTAAACAAATTTACAACCCAATATGTCGAAAATTATAGATATTTACTCCTCAAAAATGTAATGATAATCATAAGTATGGATTGATGATTTCATAGATGTATTCAAAATTAGAATTTGATCACGAAAAATGTGAAATTTTGCTAATAAACGACACAATAAAAAACGACAAAAATTCGCTACAGAATTTCCTCAAAATGCATACTTTTCAATAGAGACTCCGCAAAAACATGATAATTTTTCGAATCTGCATATATATTCCTCTATCTACTTACGAAATTTCAAGAAACAATTCCCCCGCCCATGGATGTCAGAAAAAAATAGATGACCATGTCAAAACCAAACTGTCCGTCAAGTTGTCACGATCATATAAAATCATCATTGTCACTTATATACCATCACGATCATCACCATGATTATCAACATTATCATCACCATCATTATCATCAACATCATCATCACCACCGCATCGCCACGATCACGTCATCGTTGTCACGATCATAACATCATCATTGTTATAATATTGTTATCATCACCAGGATTATCAACACCATCGACACCACATCATCATGATCATAACATGCATTGTCACGATCACGTCATTGTTGTAGCGATCATAACATCATCATCACCATCATTATCAACATCATCATCACCACCGCATCGCGACGATCACGTCATCGTTGTCACCGTGACAATGTCACGATCATATAAAATTATCATTGTCACTTATATACCATCACGATCATCACCATGATTATCAATCATCACCATCAACATCATCGCCATGCATTGTCACGATCACGTCATTGTTGTAGCGATCATAACATCATCATCACCATCATTATCATCATCATCATTACCACCGCATCGCCACGATCACGTCATCGTTGTCACGATCATAACATCATCATTGTCATAATATCGTCATCATCATCACCATGATTATCAACACCATCGACACCACATCATCATGATCATTGTTACGAATATCATCACGATCGTCATGTCATCATCACCATCATTATCAACATTATCATCATCACCACCGCATTGCCACGATCACGTTATTTGTGTCTCATATACATCATCATTGTCGCGAATATTATCATGATTGTCACGTCATCTTCATCATTATCATCTACATCATCATCACCACCGCATCGCCACGATCACGTCATCGTTGTCACGATCATATAAAATCATCATTGTCACTTATATACCATCACGATCATCACCATGATTATCAACATTATCATCACCATCAACATCATCGCCATGCATTGTCACGATCACGTCATTGTTGTAGCGATCATAACATCATCATCACCATCATTATCATCAACATCATCATCACCACCGCATCGCCACGATCACGTCATCGTTGTCACGATCATAACATCATCATTGTCATAATATCGTCATCATCATCACCATGATTATCAACACCACATCATCATGATCATAACATCATTGTTACGAATATCATCACGATCGTCATGTCATCATCACCATCATTATCAACATTATCATCAACATCATCACCATCGACATCATCACCACCGCATTGCCACCGCATCGCCACGATCACGTTATTTGTGTCTCATATACATCATCATTGTCGCGAATATTATCATGATTGTCACGTCATCGTCATCATTATCATCACTATCAACATCTTCATCACCATCGACATCATCGCCACCACATCGTCACGATCATAACATCATTGTCACAATATTTCTACAATTACGTCGTTGTCACGATCATAATACATCATCATTGTCACGAATATCGCCATGATCATCACGTCATCGTCATCATTATCATCACTATCAACATCTTCATCACCATCGACATCATCGCCACCGCATCGTCACGATCATAACATCATCATTGTCACAAATATCATCATGATCATCACCATCACCAACATTATCATCAACATCATCATCACCATCGACATCATTGCATCGTCACGATCACGCCATTGTTGTAGCGATCATAACACCATTGTCACAAATTTCATCACCATCATTATCACCTCATCACCACAATCACGTCATTGTCACAATCATCTTCAGGATCGTCATCACAACCATCACTGATTCAGCAAAGTCATTGTAATGATCACTTCAAAATCACAATAAATCCTATTATCAGTACATGTACTTAGAAAAATGTTATTTTCACACAATCAACTTACTTTCTTTTAAGCTTGACGTTTCAAACATCTTCGTTGTTCTTCATCAGAATGTCTGACCGCTAGATGGCGCGGTCAGACACTGGTAAATTGATTGTGTGAAAATAAAAATGTTCTAAGTAACAATTTCACAATCAGGTGAATCTTATTTTATCAATATTTCAAAAAATTAATCAAAGGTTTGAACAAAATGTTGTAAATATAATATATGTTTGTTATTTTATAATAATCACATGCCAATCAAAATCAGAAAACAATCATGATATGACCATGTATAATACTATAACAAATCAATTGAAATTAAACAAAATTTCTCAATTCAATCCCCATTCTCTTAGAAAGCATGTGCCATGTTCAACAGCTATTATTTCACGTTATGAAAATATGTATCAGTCAATTTTCTTTTAAATTCCTTGAATCGTCTGCTCTGCTTTTTGCTACAATTACTACAAGAGGTACATGGTACATCTAACCCTAGGCACATCTACTTAGTAGGAGGTCCAGAGGTGATGGGATGTGATGATGAACAGCGCTGCATCCAACAAGGCCAATGGCGCAATTCGTGGGAGTTCATCGACATTGTACATCGACATCGACGATGTAGCACGGTAGCAAGGACATTCTGCACCGGTATCCGAACTCGAATACTGTAAAAACAAGAAGATATCAATTGGCAACATACAAAAATTGGATTCATATCAATGAATCATTGCATGCAAATTATACAATAACAACATCAACACGATAAAGACAGGCGATTGTAGATAGTGACAGAGTCAGATGAGTTGTCAGATATGAAGGGAGAATATAGCCAAAATGGTTAAGCATAGATCGACATCCTTTCTGAGAATCTATGAAGTTTTTTCTCAACAATTAATGAATCATCACCAGACACTGCACCAGCGACCCATCATCATACATCATTATTCACTCGCAGCTCAGCCACGCCCACGGTCACACTCACAGTCACAGCACATAAATCGTTTCAATTCTTCCCATGTCATGATCGTTATACTTCCGCAAAACTGCTTTAGAGATGTATATTTTCCACACTTACATGTAACTACCAAAGATTCATCTGAAATGTGTGACAATAATTTTCTTCTCCCATTAACTATGTTTCATCACGTGATTAACTTTTGACCAATCATAGAGCAAGATTCTTAGTAGGGACAAAGAAGACAAAGTTGAAGGAGGAGAAGAAGAACAAAAAAATAATAGAGGTTCAAGGTAATCCTTATAAATACTTAGAGAACTATACAAATATTGAAATAAAGAATCAAGCTTTTTTGTTGAGATTGAACTCAATGCATGGTTGATTGGTTGGTTTGGTAACAAATGGCTAACATGTAGACTATAATAGAAATTACAATTGCGAATCTTACCTTGCATCAGCAGGAGTGGAGATCTTATGAGGTTGGAACCCGCTGGTACTTGATCTGAAATAATAAATAAGAACCAGTTTACCAGTGAAATAGTTTCTTCTCATATTCTGGTGGACCGAACAAAAATTTACTGGCCCCAAAATTGTATTTTATGAGTAAGCTTTTTACTATTCAAAATATCACTCGTTCCTAATCAAACATGTGATTACACATGAAGCACGACACAATAGAAACAAGATTTTTTCATTATGCAAATGTTGGGTTGAAAATCTGCTTGCCGATCAGGCCACCAAAAAATTACTTAAAATGTACTGGGCCCAAAGTTGTATTTTATCAGTAAGCTTTTTATTATTCAAAATATCACTTGTTCCTAATCAAACATTTGATTACAGATGAAGCACGACACAATAGAAACAATATTGTTTTCATTATGTAAATGTCGGTTGAAAATCTGCTTGCCCGATCGGGCCACCAAAAAATTACTTTTACATGTTAGCCATTTGTTACCAAACCAACCAATCAACCATGCATTGAGTTCAATCTCAACAAAAAAGCTTGATTCTTTATTTTGAATCATCCAGAAAAAAATAAGTTAGTGTACTCTTTTCTGGATGATTCAAAATAAATAATCAAGCTTTTTTTGTTGAGATTGAACTCAATGCATGGTTGATTGGTTGGTCTGGTAACAAATGGCTAACATGTAGACTATAATAGAAATTACAATTGCGAATCTTACCTTGCATCAGCAGGAGTGGAGATCTTAGGAGGTTGGAATCCGCTGGTACTTGGTCTGAAATAATAAATAAGAACCAACAAATTATTAAATGACATTTGAATCTAATGCAGTCAGCCTCACGCACAACGCCCAAATATAGTTGTTATAATATAGTATAGTCAGGACTCCACACTCACATTTTTAGTCAGTGGCCCAGATTACCAGTGAAATAGTTTCTTCTCATATTCTGGTGGACCGAACAAAAATTTACTGGCCCCAAAATTATATTTTATGAGTAAGCTTTTTACTAAATTCAAAATATCACTCGTTCCTAATCAAACATGTGATTACAGATGAAGCACGACACAATAGAAACAAGATTGTTTTCATTATGTAAATGTCAGGTTGAAAATCTGCTTGCCCGATCGGGCCACCAAAAAATTACTTTTACATTTTGCTGGCCCCAGTAAAAAAAAATAAGTTAGTATGGGGATTTGTGTACTCTTTTCTGGATGATTCAACATCTTCACTCTTCTAAAGATTAATACCTCAATACATAGAGACACTTAACAATTGCAAACAGTTGTAAATGTAGCAATTGATTCCAACTTTAAAGACAATAATTGCCCTTGGGGCTTGGGCCAATAAGATTTGTGCATTTGGGTGCATTCATTATAACTTTACGATTGATTGCTAGTTTTTAAATGCAACAGGCTTCCTTGTCCATGGTTTACAAATAATTATACCACATCATTTGTTTTTGGCATGATAATAAAACAAGGCTTTTGAGAATTTGAGGGACCTAATGAGAGATGTTTATTTTTCACTCATAAAACAAAACTGTATGAGATCATGTAATTGATTTAAACACATGGTTGGCAAGATGAAATTGAGTCAATGTCTTACAAACTATCATGGAGAAGCTTTGGTTACATTAGTGGTATGAACTATATAAATTAATTTCAAATTTTACCTTGCATCAAAGCTTGATCCTGCTTGTGGGTGTTGTAGGCCAGAGCCGCCAGATGCACTAGTACTCGGTCTAGAATTAGGAAAGAAAGACATGCGCTTGATATGGAGTGAAACTTAGGTACCACAACAAGACTTAGTATAAGAAAAATGTTTGTACCCCTGGCCCTAGGGGTACGTCTTGTGAATGAAAAGAGTACCCTGGCTAGCTACAGGCATAGCTCCTCTTGAAGTCCTGCTAACATTGATTTTGCGAAGTACGAAAAGTTTGGGGCCGCGAATCATAAAAAGAATGATTATAAATGTTGACCAAAATATTACAACAGACCATCGAGGGATAAGTGAATAGTACAGTGAGTAGTACGAGCCAATTGATTTCAAACAAGAATGTGATGCAAACAAGAATTAAAAAACTCACTGACACTGGTGACTGGTACATCAGCAGTAGAGTGCCTAGCCCTAATGCTAGACTAGTCTATAGTGGTAATTGGTAAACAAACCAAACAGACTACCATACTTACGAACTTAGTTCTAGTCACACAAGGGAGCAGAGCTATGCTGCCCTGTAAGGGAACAATGTGGGCCAGTAGGCAGTACAGAAAAAGTTTGTCAAACTTTCACACAAAATTCTGAACTTAAATTCAGCAAAATCAATCATAACTGGCACTAAAATTGTTGATACAAGTATTATTTGAACTTACCAAAATGGTCCAAATTATTCTTCAAATGTCGAAGAGAAGTGAAAATCTGCAGTTTTGGAATATACATCATTCATAATCCCTGTCCTTGTCCTTGGCTTGGCTTGGCTTGGCTTTACTTTTAGTTTTAGTTATTTTATTTTTAGTAAACAAATATTCAAACTCAAAGGAAAGAAACATTACGTTACGATTTCAATTCACTAGAGTTCAATAGAATAATAATAGTTTATAAAGAAAATACAGGCATAAATAATCACTCACCCTGCGATGTTTATAGCTTCACATTCAGTAGACGCGACCTGGTCATGGGCTGTCTGCACCGTCTGAGCATCCTCCACCAGAACCCTGGCAAGCTCACGAACCGTAACTCCCCGGGCCTTGGGCAAGTTCGCACCACCTTTCGTACACGTCCAAGTCAACGTTTATTCTCCTCACGTTCAGACGATAGTCGATACGTCTCGTCCCTCGTCAGCCTTGCTCTCTTTTTCGTACGGCATATAACAGTAACAGCAGGTCACCCACGACCACGGCCACGCTTCCGTTCCTCTCCTCTCTCTCCTGATCCTCCTCCATTTCAAGGCTTCAATCGTAAATTTAGCGTCTTGTATCCGTGATATCGTGAATGACTATTGTAACGTACGTAATGCATTGCGCGCGCTATGCATGCATGCTAGCTATATATTGCGCGTACGTTATTTATATACTACTTCTATGGTACGTTACCGCACGTTACGCGCGGCGCGGTCGGTACATAAGATCCAGCTGCCAGATTAGCTACTCGCCCGGGCCGCGCGCCCGGCCGGCTCCGGCTGCGCTGGCCTGTAGACTAGGCCTACCGGAGAACGTCGAACCCCGGGCCAATTTTTTACTATGATTATCTCCGCACTAAAACTGTCGCATCGCATGAATACCAATACACTATCCAACAGCGAACGTAACGGGCGCTAGACAGATTATTGTGAGATTGGTTAGTAAATCGACGTCCCTCATTTTATTAATCTATAGCTAAAAAAAAAAATCATAAAATCCATAACTCCGCCAAAATACATTGTCAAGTCATAATCTTTTCAGAATAAATTCTAAAAATCATGATCTATAATATTTGAGGTTAATATGGCAACTTATATTTTTTGGCTTGCAAAAGTGGATCACTCCCTTTAAGTCCACGGTTAACCTTGACTTTTCTTGGCAACAAAGTGGCGGGGGCATTAAATATTGGATGCATCACTCCAAAGTCAACCCCAATGTTTTAACAAGCTGTTATACATTGTATGTAATGTATGCAGTCTATCATCATGTTTGTCTGGTAATTAAAGGGATCTATACCTCGCACAAAAAGTTCCGCAATCGAGGTTTGCACATTAATAACTTTTTTATTACGCTATTACCATTCATAAATTTGGTATCATTGGAAAGCGTGAATCCTCCTCTTTACATTGATGTAACATTTGCTATGAATATTTTATCATGGAATGTGCATTGCATCCAAATGTAGGGCAAAGTCAAAAGTGAAAATGTTGGCAAAATGCACTGATTTTGTCAACAGAGTGCCTTCCTTGGCTTGAATGGGGGTGAGGTGGTCATGCATTCAAGCCATGTTTTAATCTTCAAACAAAAGGAAGGCACACTGTTGACAAAATCAGTGCATTTTGCAACATTTTATTTTTTACTTTGCCCTACATTCGGATGTAATTGCACATTCCATGATAAAATAGCCATAGCAAATGTTATATCAATGTAAAGAGGAGGATTCACGCTTTCCAATGATACCAAATTTATGAATGGTAATAACGTAATAGGCATTCAAGTCACATTTTAATCTTCAAACAAAAGGAAGGCCCTTTGTTGACAGAATCAGTGCATTTTGCAACATTTCACTTTTGACTGTGCCCTACATTTGGATGCAATGCACATTCCATGATGAAATACTCATAGCAAATGTTATATCAATGTAAAGGGGGAGAATTCACGCTTTCCAATGATGCCAAATTTATCATTGGTAATAACCTAATAGAAAAGTTATTAATGCGCAAACCTTGATTGCGGAACTTTTTGTGCGAAGTATAGTAACCTTATCCAAATCCACAAAACTTAATTAGAAATCTAGTGGTTCTCTCATACCTTGTTGTATTCATATCACCAATAGATGCATGGAACAGGTTTGGGTTTTTTAAAATTTCCATTTTGTTAGCTATTTACGATTGAAATGTTTGGATTGTAAACTATCCACTGGATAGTCATAACTGTGTACAAAGTCAGTGCAATGAGTAAGCAAATATCACTTTGCATTTTCGCTCGTTACTAGGCCATATAATATCCATTTAACGTGAAATTTTCACACAATACTCAATAGATATCACATTACAAAACTACATGTACATGTACACATTATACCAACCATTCATCACTCTCTGCACAATGTATGCCAACAGTTAATAGATCCCTTTAATCCAAAGTCCAGCCCCATAATTATTCACTCTTGCACGCAGGTCTGTAGTTCTCATTGTGTGTTATTCTCACAGGTCCCTTGAAGTACTCACATGATAATTTGACATTTTGTTTTTGTGTCTTCCGTTGATTACCCAAACACATGTTCACAAATATGCACATGTATATTATACTGATGATGATGATGATGATGATGATGATCGTGATGATGATGATGACGATGATCATAATAATAAGGATAATAATAATAAAAAATAATTATAATTATAATTATTGATGATAATGATGATGATGACGATGACGAGGATGAGGATGAGGATGATGATGATGATGATGATGATGATGATGATGATGATGATGATGATGATTCTGGTAATGGTTATGATACAATCATAGTAATAATAGTAATATTAATAATATAAATACAGTTTTTGTATTGCGCATAATGCATTTAAATTTTGGTCTTTGGGGCAATTTCCTATTAATTATTGATGGCCAGAAACAAATATCATACTTCACTTTACTTCTTTTGTAAAGGGTCTGCTATTCAAAATTTCTTTGCCTTTATTTATCAAACTGCTAACTTCAAAATTTTGGAAAGAACTTTATGCTTGTTGTGAGAGAGAAACCCGGTCGGGCCAGTGAAATAATTTCTTCCCCTTTTCTGGTGGCCCGAAAGAAAATTTACTGGCCCGAAAATGTTATTTTATGATTAAACTTTTTAAAATTCAAAATATCACTCTTTCCTAATGAAACCTGTTATTATAGATGAAGCATATGCCATAAAAGAAAACAATTTCTCATTTTGTCAATGTCGGGTTGAAAATCTGCTTGCCCGATCGGGCCACCAAAATATGACTTTTATACATTTTTGCTGGCCCCAAGTGCAATTTCACTGGCCCCGGGCCAGCGGGCCAGTGCGAGTGTCGAGCCCTGCACTATGCATTTTGGAAACCATACCTGTTATTCTTGTATGTATTATTTTGTTAACCCTGTCAATGGCAGAATGCAAATTTATTTTCAACTTCTGTCATGGACCTGGGTTTCAACCCCTTCTTTGTAACATTCTACAGATTTGAATGAATAAAGATGATTTATATGGATTAGAAAGACATGGAAGAAAACAATATTGTACCATTCTGTATTGTCAGATCTGAAATAGAGTTGCTCGATCAGGCTTCTTATATTTTACTAGTGTTGTTGATTTCGGGAGTATTTACTACCTGGGACTCGCGATAATTTTTCGGGCGAGTCCCGGGTACCTGAAATTTACCCATTTGTTGATTACACGATTAGCATGTCATGCCAGCTGGGAAAACATGTTCATTCAAGTGACAAAAAATGAGCGCATTTACAGTATGTCACTTGAATGAACATGATAATACTCTTGCATTCAATGAGGGGACTTGCTTTTTGTTCGGGAAATCGAGTTTCGATTTTTGCGCCCAGGTCAACATTTTTCGGCGGGACCCGGGTACCCGGGACTCATCAACAGCACTATATTTTACTGGGCTGGAATTCCTTTGTACTGGCCCCAGGCCATCAGGCAAGTGAGAGTGTACCGTATTTGCTGGTGTATTAACCGCACCTTTTCCCATACAGTACAACTTGCAAAAAGGGGGGAGCGGTTAATACACAGAGATGGTCGAGATTTCAGGAAAATACCACATATATGGCTATAATATTTATGTGGAGTGAAAAGCTTGATAGGCTTTTCTGTTATGTATTGTACTCCAATCAAAAACAAGTATGTGACTTGTGTTGTTGTTGTTGATGCTTTGTGTACTTAAAGTTTACAAAAGTAAGGGGAAAATCATGGAATTTGATTAAGGTGCAATGATTCCCAGCACAGTTTTTTATTATCTAGAAAATGTTTTTCCTCTTCAATGACAACCCAAAGTTGGGAGTGCGGTTGATACACAGGTGCGGTTTATACACCGGCAAATACGGTAGTCAGTTTCATTGAGGACACTTCACTGACCTGACCATGCCACATGATGGCGCTATTTATATTTCTTTCCTGCGGGACATAGTTTGTTTGAATTCGGTGTATGAATATGTATTGTATGTCACACTCTTTCCAGTATTTATTCATTCTTGTGAGGAATTCATGTAAAGAAACTATATCTACATGTATTTAGTTTCAACACAAAATAAAAAATGACTAGAACTGTTTCATCTCCAATTTCTTCCATCATTGTAACCAATAATGTTCACTTACCCACTGCCCAATGGAACCTACATGTAGTAGACCCTGTATTAAGTTATGTTAACTCTTAATAACTGTAAATCATGTAGACTGTAGGCTAATGAATTTTTTTGTTTTTGTTATTTGCCACTTTGCAGTACCCATACAGACAGTACCCAAACAACATCTAGTTATTTATTTTTATGCCTCCGCCAACGAAGTGGCCGGAGGCATTATGTTTTCGGGTTGTCCGTCCGTCCGTACGTCCCGTTTTCGTTCTTGCGATATCTCAAGAACCGGTTGACGGATCAATTTTAAAAACTTGGTATGAGTGTACATATTGGGGTGACAATGATCTGATTAGATTTTAGGGGTCTTGAGTTCAAAGGTCAAGGTCACAGGACTCATGCAAAAATGCCTCGTTCTCGCGATATCTCAAGAACCGGTTGACGGATTACTTTCAAACTTGGTATGAGTGTACATATATTCGGGTTGCAATGATCTGATTAGATTTGGGGGTCATGAGGTCAAAGTTCAAGGTCACAGGACTCAATATAAATGCGAAAATGGCTCATAATGGCAAAGTTTTAAGAACTGAATGTCAGATTTCAATCAAACTTGGTACCTGAATGTATCATAAAGAGTCAATGTAGCCATAAAATGTCAGGGTAATAAGGTTGAGGTCAAGGTCACAGGACTCATTATACATGCAAACAAGCTTGTAATGGCAAAATCTCAAGAACTAAATGTCAGATTTCAATCAAATTTGGTACCTGAATGTTTCTTAGGGAGCCAATGTAGCCATCAACATTTGGGGTTATATATGGTCATGGTCACAGGACTTAAAATATATGAAAAAAATTGATTCATTTCATGTTAATTTGGGCTTGATATTAAAATCGCGAGATAGCAGAGGCATAATTTTCGACTGCGCGCAGTCGAAGATCCATCTAGTTTCTTCCTTTTTTTTGAGACTTTGCAGCACCCATAGTCATACTTAATGTAGACTGTAATGAATTAGTTTTATTTCTTATTGTCACTTTGCAGTACCCATACAGACAGTACCCAAACAACATCTAGTTTTTTATTTTTTCTTCCATTTTTTGAGACTTTGCAGCACCCAAACATAATGTAGACTGTAATTAATTATTTGTATTTCTTATTTGCCACTTTGCAGTACCCATACATAATGTAGACTGTAATTGATTAATTATTTTCATTTGTTATTTGCCACTTTGCAGTACCCATACAGACAGTACCCAAACAACAACCCAGACCAGCAGCTTCAGCCAGTGCCCAGAGGGTTCGATGTGGTCAAACAGGACTATGCCAACAATGCGTTTGGCATGGAGGGAGGGACCATGGACAGGGAGCAGCGAAAAGAGGAGGAGGCTGAGGTGATGATACAGAGAGAGATGCCTGAAAGGTAAATGAATGTCATGTGACTTGTATTGCTTGTCATGTGACTAATAACCTTATCATGTGATCATTACCCTGAAGGGTGATGATACAGAGAGAGATGCCTGCAAGGTAAATGAATGTCATGTGACTTGTATTGCTTGTCATGTGACTAATAACCTTATCATGTGATCATTACCATGAAGGGTGATGATACAGAGAGAGATGCCTGGAAGGTAAATGAATGTCATGTGACTTGTATTGCTTGTCATGTGACTAATAACCTTATCATGTGATCATTACCATGAAGGGTGATGGTACAGAGAGAGATGCCAGCAATGTAATGGATGTCATGTGACTTGTATTGCTTGTCATGTGACTAATAACCTTATCATGTGATCATTACCATGAAGGGTGATGATAGAGAGAGAGATGCCAGCAAGGTAATGAATGTCATGTGACTTTTATTGATTGTCATGTGACTATAATAGCCTTATCATGTGATCATTACCATGAAGGGTGATGATACAGAGAGAGATGCCTGCAAGGTAATGAATGTCATGTGACTTGTATTGCTTGTCATATGACTATAATAACCTTATCATGTGATCATTCCCATGAAGGGTGATGCATACAGAGAGAGATGCCAGCAAGGTAATGAATGTCATGTGACTTGTATTGCTTGTCATGTGACTATAATAACCTTATCATGTGATCATTACCATGAAGGGTGATGATACAGAGAGAGATGCCAGCAAGGTAATGAATGTCATGTGACTTGTATTGCTTGTCATGTGACTATAATAACCTTATCATGTGATCATTACCATGAAGGGTGATGCATACAGAGAGAGATGCCAGCAAGGTAATGATTGTCATGTGACTTATCTGATACATGTATGTCCACTGGGTATCGTGTGAACATTTTAAGTTAAATGGACGTTATATGGCAGAGTAATGAGCAAAACTGCAAGGTGATATTCACTAACTCATTGCACTCACTTTGTACACGGTTACATCCATCCAGTGGATAATTTAACATCTGCACCCTTCAATCGTAAATATCTTTTTAATGAAAGGGAAATTTGAAAAAACCAAACCGGTCCCATACATGCTTTTATTGTTAATACGAATAAAACAAGGTATGAGGCAAATGTTAGAATTCCAATTGGATTTTGAGGATTTGGATACTGTTACTAAGTCCCTTTAACACATACTTAATTATCATCAAATAAAATCCATTATGAAGTTTGGATGTTTGTCTTTCATATTGACACCAAACAATTTGATTTAAAAATGATCCTTATAAATGATCAGATTATTTCTGCTTGTAATATTTCTTTTTATTCAAGACATGCTTTCTTAAAGTGCATTGCAATCAAACAAATTTAAACGAAGAAGCTGCATAATGTGGAAGAGTATCTGTTAACCATGACTTTCTATTTATAATGATCTTAATCTTAGATCTTAGATCTTAATCTTTAAAACGTTAATCTTAAAAAATTAAACATCTTATGCCTGGCGCAGACAGAGCCGACTCGACTGGTTGTCATTCCGATCGGCTCAGTTTTCAGTGCCTTGCGACACACATTTTGCCAATCGAGAGACAGTCAGATGCCAGTTGGGGCCGATCAATGCGATAAATCTGCTCCGACCGACCGGGCCCAACTCTAGCCTGATTTAAACCAGTCGGATCGGGTCGAGTCGGCTCTGTCTGCGCCGGGCTTAAGAAACGGTATTAAAAATTGTTTATAGCAGGCTTTCATATTATTGGTCTAATGAATTAAAACCAGTGTTTTTCCTGTACATTTGTTTTGTCTATAGGCCACTGGACGGACATGTCTCGCCCTTACTGCGCTCATCTAAACAGCACCCCTTAGCCCGCCCCTGTACTCCCATACTCCCCTTTAAGTCTCCCATACTCCCCTTAAGTTTAAGATAAACATTCTACATATAATTAGACTCATGAATTAAGAACAATGTTCTTTTTGTACATTTGTTTTGTCTATAGGCCACTGGCCGGACATGTCTCGCCCTTACTGCGCTCATCTAAACAGCACCCCTTAGCCTGCTCCCGTACTCCCCTTTAAGATAAACATTCTACATAATTAGACTCATGAATTAAGAACAATGTTCTTTCTGTACATTTGTTTTGTCTATAGGCCACTGGACGGACATGTCTCGCCCTTACTGCGCTCATCTAAACAGCACCCCTTAGCCCGCTCCCGTACTCCCAGCATCTCTTCAAGCACATCATTTGTTCCTCAGCTCCCGGTTAAGGTAAGTTAATTAGTTGATTTCTAAATCTATATCTTAGCTGATAGAGAACGGTCTATCAATCTGGAGGTCTGCACTTCGATTCCTGGGGAAACCCTATTTTCTTTGCTCATTTTTTTGTATTTAAGGTAAGTAAATTGTCCAAAACAAACTCCTTTTTTTGCTAAAAATCTGTCCTTTCAGATATTATGTCATAAATGGATATAGATATTAGTAGTGAATCAAGTGAAATTATCTGAACACTAGGGTCCATATTCATAAAACCCCACTAACTTTAATAGTTCCATTCTAAATCTATTTTAGATGATAGCTAGGGCTTAGTAGGCAACATTAAGTTTTTTGGTTATTAACTATGGTTAAATGGATTTATAAACTTGTATTACCTACTATTAAAGGTAACTGCAACTTATTGCAAACTTTGCCCTTTTCATCTTAAAATGGACTGCAAAGCTATAAAGTGTGGTTTTATAAGTATGGGCGGCTTAATACTCATCAAGGACATCATTCATCACAGACATCTTTAATTGCTCACTAGGTTCTTGCCAAGGTTTAAGTGCAATCTTTTTAATATTATTAATTTTGGTGGGGACTGACACGTATGCGCTACACCACCCCTTAGCCTGCTCCCGTACTCCCAGCGTCTCTTCTAGTACATCCTTTGGCAGGCAGCGATACGAGAGAGGATTGTTATATATATGATATTCATCTTTATGTGAGCACTATATAAATATTTAGCGCTAGATAGATAGAACCCATTTTGAAAATATTGCATGTACTTCTATTTTCTTCACCTACAGCAGATCAAATCAACTGAGCCATATCCCAGAGACCTCAGTACTACCACCAGTGGGAGTGATACGGGAGAAGATTGTTGTAGATACGATATTCTATCATCTTTATGTGCTATATAAGTCTTTGGCGCTAGATAAATAGAACCTTGCATACATGTACCATCTATTTTCTTCTCTTTACAGCATATCAAATCAACTCAGCCCTATCCCAGAGACTTCAGTACTACTACCAGTGGAAGCGATACAGGAGAAGAGTTGTATAAACAGAGGCAACAGTATATGTCAGCGCAGGAGGAAATCAGCCGGGTGCTCGAACCAGAACTTTTTACTTCTCTCAGCCGAAAAAGGTAATTTTACTTTGCTTTAGTCACTAATATCCAGGTTTACCAGTACTTTTAATAAACTTTCTCTAAAACTTGAATGATTTTCCTCTGAAATCCACAAATTGTGATTATTTTCTTCTGAAATCCACAAATTCTGTTTTGTTCAGTCACACACACCATGGGCGTCGAATACCTATTCATCAGGGGGGGATGAATGAATAGATCACCCCCCCCCCCTGATGAATGGGTATCAATTACACATCGACGCCCATGACACACACACACACACCCACACACACACCCGGAAACCAATGTACTTGAAGGGATCTCATAGCTTCTACCGAATCAACCAAACTCACTTGCATGTCATAGTGGTTCTTTCATGCCTGTTTGATTTCCTCGTACTAATAGAGTGGTGAAGTGTGATGTCATCTATGACGTCATAATCATCTATTTTTAGAAGTTACAAATTTGAACTTCATTTTCCGAAAGAGCGTCAAAAATAATGTCTAAATACCGAAAATCAATTGAATATGTTAAGTATTGGCTGAGATATGCCCATCCAAATTAATTTTACTTCAATGGGCGATCAGTGTAATAGTGCACTGGTTCATAAAGTTATGAACCAGTGCACTATAACATTGATTGCCTATTGACAAAAAATTCATTTGGATGGGCATATCTCAGCCAATACCTAACATAATGTATTCAATTGATTTTCGGTATTTAGACATTATTTTGTATGCCCTTTCTGAAAATAAATTCTAATAATAGGTGTTTATGACCTCATACTGTAGATGACATCACACTTCACCACTCTATAGAAGTATGAAACTAGCGTATGTGTTTCAAATGTTCCCTTTGCCATTGATTTAATTTGAAACAAATCATTTTAAAATCAGTGTTTGCATAATATATGTCATCATACATGTAGTTACTAGATCCCTTATGAATAATGCTAGAATTAAACCCCTACTAGGCCCTTAAAATCCAATATCAATGGAAACATACATGTATTTTAAGAGTAATATTTCAGCTTTATTATTTGACTGATTTATCATCTCACCAAACATAATTTGTTTTCAGAATTGCATTGCCTGTGCCACTACATGAACAAACAGACATGAAATTACATTATACTTTATTATATGATGACATAAACGGTACCCCGGGATACCAGACGAAAATCTGCCGTTTTGTTTAATTATTTATTTAATTTTTAGGGCTGTACTGTGGGTATAGCATGCATACAATCGCGCGCTGCACTGCATGCACAACGCAATAGCTGTGGTACGGTTGGACGCAAGATGGCGCTACACAACGCGGTACCCCGGGGTACTGCGTGTGTCATCATATGTCAGTATTTGAACATTAATTTAATATTTCTTATAGAAAAATACTGTATTCTATTCTAGCTTGGCAAATAATGTATCACAGCATGAAATCACCTTAGGCCAAAACAAATAAATTGTTGGATTGGAGTAACGGGCAACCAAAAATTAGGGTATGTAGGTAAGGTTGTTTTTTTTGGCAGGATTCGCACAAATACACAAAAACACACATGTAACACACACATATCGCAATTGCAAAAAAAAAAATTGTAAACAAAAATAAATACAAAAAAATTAACAAAAAAATTATTAAAATAAATCAGAAAAAACCTTTAGGTTCGGCGGTATTTTTAGGGTCGGGCGGGTTACGCCAATCCAACCATTTATTTTTCATGGCCTTATAGAGAGCCGGTTTCAGATAGTGTAATTAACAGTGAAGAACAACAAAGCTAGCATATAAATGAGGTAAAGCATCTTAAAATGTGGAATGACAAATTATTTGAGTCTGAGTTCATCAAACAAAGATTCAGTAAATAAATGCAGTTGATTATCAGAATTGTTTTGGGTTATCTTTGCTTGGTTTGATGAAGACAAATGTCTGCATATACATGTAAATAAGTGTCAAAATTGCAGTACTATTAGTTTCTTTAGCCAATTATAAACACAACACAGTGGGTGATTTCAAGTATGGTGTTTGGGGTTGGTGTTAGTGCTTATTAAACACTAACACCGGCCTTAGGCACCATATTTGAGATGACTTAGTGTTAGGATGATATACAGTGACATTGGGGCATTTCAAATATGGCGCCTAAGGCCGTTGTTAGTGTGAAATAAACACTAACACCAACCCCAACACCATACTTGAAATCACCCACTGTGTTGTGTTAATTGTCTAAATCTAAAGAAACTAATAGTACTGCAATTTTGACACTTATTTTTTTTAAGATGACGCCTTCCACATTGAACATGGCATTTACAGAATGTTACAGTTTTGACTACAGTAAAAGGCACTTCCATCTATGGCAGCTACATTTGTTTGGCCTAAGAAAAACAACAATATTTAGTAGAAATTGTTGGCAAATTATTTGTATTGCCAATAAATGTAGGTATACAGTAATGTACTACCAATAATATATAGCATTTATAGAACGCCATGTATTTACATTGTAGGTGCCCTATTTAGAGGCACATTATTACACTTGGTCATCCGGTACAGTTCAAACAAAGTTCTTAACTCCCAGGGGAGCATTCCAACCTAAGCTGCTCTAGTGTATAGGGTGGTACAGGCTAAAAGGCTAACAGTGTTTGTTATAGCCCGGTCACATATCAACGGATTGCGTGACCGGACGTCAAACGGAGAGCTAAATTTTCCATCCGTTCGTCTCCGTTCGTATGCGTTTCTTGTCCGTTCCTTGTCCGGTGATGTACGTTGTTCTATGTTTTGTACATAAAGCAATGGAGACAACTTTCATCAACGGATAATTTCATTTTCGCAAAATTTTTTATTCGTTGGGCATTCGTTTCCGCTATCCGTTGATATCTGACCGGGCCATAAACAGTATCATGTACAATTTTGATCAACAACAAGGTTCAATGACCCACTTGATTATAAACACAAGTAAATTCATCTTGAATAGTGGCATATTAAGAAAACAAATACGACCACATTTTGAAAAAAAATCTTTGGCAAATTATTATTCCATTGCCACTAGGTAAATGGTACTACAATGTAACATTTTTGTTATTAACATCAGTAAATTTATTTTTTTAAGAATACACACTTAACATCATTATCACATGATAATCACATCACATAATAAAGCATCACTGAACAATGATGGAACATGACTAGATTCAAATTAAAGTTGCATGTACATGTATCATATATTTATATTTTCAAATAAGAAAACTGTTCCATGATGCAACAACAAGAAAAGAACAAGCTGAGATTCCAAGCTATATTTAAGGCTGTAAACAGTGCTACTCTCAACATATTTTGATTCAGTTTGTTTCATTCTGTTATTTTAGTCAAAGACCCAAATAGGATTTAATAAAAAAAGGAACAGTTTGTAAATATCTGGGAATTAATTTTGATAAAGAAAATACATGTATAAAGAACAACTTGAGATTTAATGAAATACTGGTGTTTATGAGCAAAGAATTATTTTGCATCAGTATATTTTACTTGGGACACCGATTACATTACTACTAATAATGAATTGTGCCATCAATCTAGAAATGTTAAGGCACATTATAATATGGTATATTATTAACCTGTTTTTTTTTTTATAGCCGAGCTGCCTCGCAGGTTCATCAAGCATTTCAAGCAATAGATTCCTGTCTAGTTTGTCTTACCTCTCCCTTTTGTCTAATTCTCGGGTCATTTAAAGGGACTAAGTAACATTGTCCAAATCCTCAAAATAAAATTGTTGATCTAGCGGTTCCCTCATACCTTGTTGTATTCGTATTAATAATAAAATCATGGGACAGGTTTCGGTTTTTCAAATTTCCCTTTCGTTACAAAGATATGTACGATTGAAGTATTCAGATAAGAAAAACTCCGGGCGAGTTTTTCATCCCTGTACAAAGTGAATGCAGTGAGTTAGTGAATATCACCCAATATCACTTTGCATTTTCGCTCATTACTTGGCCATGCAATGTCCATTTGACTTGAAATTTTCACACAATACCCTGTTGACATATGAGATAACAACACTATACATTGCATCAACTCTTCATCACTTTTTGCACATGTCAACAAAGTTACTAGATCCCTTTAAGTTAAAACTTAATATCTCTCTCGTTTGCTCCATTTTTCCCTGATTCATTTCAGTCAAAAGAACAAGAATGGATCGAAGAAAGGCGTCGCTCAGAAAGCCAAGAAGAAGACATCGGTGAAAGGGAAGTTAAAGAAGATGGAATCCCTCCCTGACAACCATTATGCAAGAGGAGGAGTCGGTAACCAGGTAGGTGGCAATATTTCCATGTAAGATAAAGAGTAAGCTATGTCAGTTTTCCTATATTTCGACATGTCGAGATAATTTTATATCGATATCGCCAGTGCTGCTTTTGAGGGGAAAAAAAATATATATATCGGTGAAAGAAAAGTTAAAGAAAATGGAATCCCTCCCTGACAACCATTATGCAAGATAGGAGTCTGTAACCAGGTAGGTGTCAATATTATTATGATGACAATAATCCAGCATTCATATTGCACCACACAGCTAGCTTTATTTGGGTCACTTACTTGCCTGACTTGGCCCAGACAAACAATGATATTTTCAGCATCAGTGTTTGTGACTGTACATGTATATTTCTAGTGACCTCTTTTTATGTCAGTACATTGTACGTGTAAGTACCTAGGGGCTTGTATCATGAAATGATCTTAGCTATGTACGTTGTCTGGCGCTGAGCTAGGGTGCAACTATCTCCGTGTTCAGACCCTAAAGCTTTTGAATTTCCAAAGGCTATCGACGCTCGTGCGAAACGCAGAGATAATTGCGCCCTAGCTCTGCGCCAGACAACCCACACAGCTAAGACCCTTTCATGAAACGGCCCAAGGCTTCAAATGAAGGGATGTCAGTGTGTACTTTAGTCTTTAGACAATTTGTTTTGTAATAGTGCAGAGATTACACAAAATTCTCATAATTAATTTTTTTTTAAAGAAAAACAAATGAAATATTCTGGTTGAATCTGTGCTTCTGTTTTGATGAAACAAACTCAAACATGAATTTCGAATAAAGGAATTGTAAACACTGGATGGTATTCAGTCAGGGGGATTTAAAGTGATCCATTAACTTTGTAAAATTCCACCAAAATCGCTTGGAGATTTCACACTTTTGTGTACCTTGTTGTTTGGCTTATGGTTACAGAAGAATGAAATGGTCTTTGATTTTCAAATGTCTCCCTAATTATGAAGATATTTAAGATTAAATTTGAAAGCATCTAGACATTTTCACAAGATAAACACTGTTCCTTATTTGTGCAAATATCACGTATCATTCTGAAGAACCATATATGATATCGGTATATGATCTCAACTATCAATTTCAGAAAAAGAAATATGAAGTTAATAGATTACTTTTATTAAGATTAAAATCAACGTTAAACTAACTACCGTAAATACCGGCGCAATCGCCGCATCCGCGTAAACGCTGCATGCCGACTTTGGGCATTGAAATTGAAAAAAAAAAAATGTGGGAGAAAAGTGCGCTAGGAAAACTGGCGACAAAAAAAGCGAATATCAGCAAAAAAGGTGAGAAACCATTCTAGGCCAGGGTAAACGTAGACAATTTGGCTATATAATGTTTTATCACGCAATACAATACAGTGCAATACAACCAATAGTCCCACACCTGCTGAAATCTGTTGTTTTGAGGCCAGTCAAGAGTGACATTTTGACTATCTCCGCGTACACGCCGCACCCCGACTTTGCAGGTTTTTTTCGAGGAAAAAGTATGCGGCGATTACGCCAGTATTTACGGTAACCAACACTGCTTGCTCATCTTTATACTATATATATTAGTGTAATAAATAGTTTGTATAAAAATAACATTTTTTGAATAACTTTTATACAACAGTACATGTAATGTTATGTTTAGATTAAATCTGTTTGGCATTCTGATAGCTACATGACAAGTTCAACTAATAATATACACATTGTTTGGGACTACGCTGCCAGAATACCGTTAAAGATTTTAGGGGGAGAGTCATGCATAATTAAAAGTTGCCAGAATTCAACGAATATCCAGGCTCATCGCTTACCCATTGGTCGCTCTTGTTTACTTCACCTTATGCAGGGCTCGACACTAGCACTTGCCCTATTGCCCGGGGCAAGTAGAAATTGATGTCGGGCAAGTACAATTTTATAAATGGCCTAGTTCGGTTGCCCGATCGGGCAACTAAGTTATTGGTCATCTAGGAGAGAAAAAATGTCATCTAGAAGTAAGCGGGCAAGTAAATTCTCTGTTTGGGCAGGTAGAATATAGAGGTGTCGATTTCGGGAGTATTTACCTCCCGGGACTCGCGCTAAATTTTCGGGCGAGTCACGGGTACCCGAAATTTACCCATTTGTTGATTTCGCTATCGGCATGTCATGCCAGCTGGGAAAACATGTTCATCCAAGGGACAAAAATCAGCGCATTTTTGTCACTTGAATGAACTTGATAACTTGCGTTCAATAAGGGGACTTTTGCTTTTTTTTTCGGGATATCGAGTATTGATTTTTGCGCCCAGGACTCGACATTTTTCGGCGGGACCCGGGTACCCGTGACTCGTCAACAGCACTAATAGAATATGAAAAGTTATGATTTTACAATGTACTTTCCCGAGGCTTGCCATAGAATGCCTTGACCACTCTAGTGTGGAAGACATCTTATATCTCCAAACCTAGTCAAAGAAAAACAAATAAAGTCAAACCTGTCTACAGCAGCTAATCAGCGTAAGTGATTCTTGGCAGAGAAAAAACCATGCCATGGAAACTGTTTATAGACTAGCGGTAACTTTTCTTGTTTCCCTAAGTACAGTTACTATACACAGGTTTGACTATACAATGCCATGGAAACTGTTTATAGACTAGCGGTAACTTTTCTTGTTTCCCTAAGTAAAGTTACTATACACAGGTTTGACTATACAATGCCATGGAAACTGTTTATAGACTAGCGGTAACTTTTCTTGTTTCCCTAAGTACAGTCACTATACACAGGTATGTACATGTATTACAATGCTGTGGAACCTGTATATAGAGGTCACCTGTCTAAAAAAAGTGGTCATTTTGTTTCCCTTAGGTGGTTTATATAATGTACATGTAAACCCAGGTTTGTTTGTTAACCTATTCAGGACTAGTCCCCAAAATGCTCGGGCTAGGGTCTATGGAGAATACATGTTATAGCAAAATCAATCAGTCCTGAAAGGGTTAATCTAAACAAATAAAGCAATTACTTAATAGTAATAGATTGTTTGGGAATAAGTCAGTTCTTAGTTTCCGGTGTGTAGGCTGTACTACACATCAAGCGATGTCCGGGCTTAATGGTGGCCCGTAGACCAGTTTCTCAATCTCGTTTACGTCATCTTGCCACGGCCTGGCTCCGCTCCGGCTCTCGTTGTTCGTGACGGTCTCGAGAATGTGTTGCAGCGCGGACGAGACGGTCGGCAGGTTCTGGACCAGGCGCCTGAGGTGGGGCTGCGGGATGTTCCTCAGCATCAGGACCAGTAGGGCCAGGTCCTTCTTGTCAAGGTCCGGATTCGACGCGATTCGCTTCAGGTTGGCCTCGATCTGGTGGTTGTTGCCGCTGCCGAAGAAGTCGTAGAAGTCATGGGCTTTTGAGGATTGGTGCGGCGGCAGCTGCTGTTTGCTGGAGTCGTTTTGGTTGGCGTCCATGATGTAGATTGGCTGCGTCTCGGACAGGGGATTCATCAGTGAAGCTTGAGATTGTTATGAGACCGAGTTCTGGTGCTGGTGCTTGTGTATTCCCCCCTTGGAAATAGAATAACAGATTTTGTTGTCTTTGTATAATGCTGACTCTGCAAACCCTGCGACGAGGGATAATGAGTCAACTCCAATGATGTATCTGATAAAATGCTTGTGTCCAAAGTCCACACCACTGATGTTTGAACAGAAATATACCTGTGCAGTTTCTCACAATTCAACCTACTGTGTGTCAGGTGCAACCTGTTTGTTTATAAAATGTGATAATTATTCACACATGCCACTTTCTTTCTATTCATATCCCGCTGTCATTTGAGTTGCGTCACTGTTTATTGATTGGCAGGAACCAGCTGTTAGTGACTTGACGTATAGTGTGCACGTACAGCAGGCTGTTTGTCGATGTGTTAGATACTCTGAGGCTCTGAGGCACAGAGGTTCTGAGCTGTCTGTATGATCCAGTATCTGTCAGTGTCAGTTCTGTTTAGTTTAGGTTGGTCGCAAATCAGTTGTCAAAGTTATCTGTTGTTAAAAGAAAAGAAGAAAAGAAATATTTTGATTATTTTAGAATCCAGATATTTATTATGTAATATCTATAAAATTCTGAGTTACGTGTATGAACAAATAGTGTTTGGCTGGTCGCAAATCAGTTGTCAAAGTTATCTGTTGTAAAAACGAAAAGAAGAAAAGAAATATTTTGATTATTTTAGAATCCAGATGTAAGTAATATCTATAAAATGTTGAGTTACATGTACGTGTATG